>LPNX010475785.1:1206884-1264546 GCA_001517045.1 Pseudotsuga menziesii
CTGCAATGGCGGGCACACGAACCACTAGTTCTTGCTGATGTTCATCAGCAACCAATACAACTAACTTCCGCCGATCACCGATGGATTCAACACTTAGAAATTTTTTGGAATTTTCTTCTTTGCATCGGCTCTTCCTTCCAATAATGATCACCAATCTACTTCACTAGACTCGACAGCTTCATCTTCTATTCATCACCGATCCCATCCTCTAGTCATCAGTGATTCCAATAACTAATCTTTTCCGATCGCCAATATTCTTGTGCCTAAGAAAAATTTCTCCTCTGTCTTCCACCGCATTGGCTGTTGAAGCAACTAACCGCTAAGGCATCAGCGGTCGGGGACTCTATCCATCGGAAGGATAGTCCACTAGCCAGCCACAACGGCAGATGCATAATCAACTAATTTCTTTCGATGTAGTCTTCGATCTTTTCTCTTCCCTTTGCCACATTGGCAAGTTAATCATCTAAGCATCGGCGATGCGATCAACTAATCATCGCTGATCACCGATGATTTCACTACTTTGAATTTTTTTTCCAAAATTTCCTCTTCCCCGTCGCTGTCAGCGGTTCAACCCACTATCATCTTCTTTCTTACGTCGACGTTTCAACACTCACATCCTCTAAGTTTCACCGACGGCCAACGAAGACTTAGAGGAATTTTGCAATTTCTTCCGATTGTCATCCGTCAGGTGACCTTCAGAATATCTCTTCTGCTGCATCGAAAGAGCTTCTCACTAAGTTTTTCGATGAGCCGACAATTCTGGAACTTAGAAAAATTTTGTGAATTTTCCTGTCATTCACCCATTTTCTTCTGGTTTCTTCTGGGGCCAAAATGCTGCAACATAAGTTTTATCACTGCATCTTCAAGGCCCATTCAGGGCCATGCTACAACCATTGCTCTGATACCACATTGTAATGTCCCCGACCCTCTGACTAGCGAAGAGGACGCTACCAAACTATCAAAACATCCGAGCAACTAGCCCCATGAAGTTTTACATACATATAAAATCTGAAGTAAATGCTTCAAAATCCAAAGTACTAAGATGCATAATCATACATATATTCAGCGGAAGAAAAACAACATTCATTCATATACATGTTCATCATAATTCATTAACAGTAAACATAATTGTAGAAGTAAAATAGACAAGGATACTTATCTCATAAAGAACTTGTCCCACAACCAGCTATGTCGCCGCAACGTTCCACCCAACCATAGACCAACGTGTTCATCAATCTCTTAGCAATGCTGCCACCCCCGAGTTGGGCATGATTCCCCAAGGAATAAGGTACTAAGCAGGTTTACACATATCCAAGGTACACAGATCAACCAAGCCCACACAGTAGGGTTTATCAAGCTATCGAGGAGCTGGGAGAAGCTAAATGCTAAGCTGGTGAGCTCATGGAAGAGCTAAGGATTCCTACACTAGAGCTAGCCTGACCTCTAAGACACCCACACACACCCAACACCAGGAAATCAGTCCCTTCTCTGCTACACAGTCCCTCATGCCCTAACCCCCCCTTTACAGTGTTCTTCAGGGGTTGTGGAGAAGAAAGCTAGCCATCTAAATCTGTCTGTGTGGCTCCCAAACAACCCCAGGTTTATCAAGCAATCCAAGCCTTCATCCCACTCTAGCAAAGTCCAAAGACCAACCACTGCATGCATGCAGGAAAATCAACACTTCACAGCTTGGACATGGGAAGACAATCCCTGAGTCGTTCTTGGCCCTATTGTGGCCAAAATGACTCCATAACAGCTTACAGCAGCCCAAAATGCAAACGAAGAAACAACCAACAAAATATGAATGAGACCACAGCCAACACAACGTAGGTACTCATAGCAACCCCCGATCAAGGGAAGAACAACAGCCCCGGTTCCCAATGAAGTAATAGGACATTACACAGTCTAGACATAGCCAACAACATTGGAAAACAATGGTCCTTCCTCAACAATGAAGCCACGGCACATTTTCATAGTCAACAATAGTGGAGTAACACAGACTCTCTGCGTGAACAAGAGGGAAACATCTCACAAAGGAAAACCACCAAAAACATCTCATAGTCTGACAATGGAGAAAAGGAAAATGATTCTCTGCCAAGATCGGAGGAAGAACCAACCCACAGACCAACAATCCATGAGAGAAGGGAAAACAAACCCCCAAGCAATGGATCGTGGATCCTTTTAACTCAACTCGGCATGAGGAAAATGAACGGCCGACGATGGGGAGAGTGGAAAGAACAAAAACGGTTGGTATACCAAGCAGTGTGTGAGGAAACCACTCCCAGCCTGTGTGCATGACTGAACTAGCTGGTGAAGAGTGCGTGGGGGTAGTCTTCCACCCACCACTACCCAACATTAACTGCCCAACTAACAACAGAAGTATTTAATGGGTGGTTGACACATGGCTTTTCCCCATAGGCTCAAGGTTTAACAATCCCCCCCTTAACCTTAGGAACTCATGCCCTTTTCATTAACATTGCACCGTCATAGTTGGCTATAGGTTTATTTTAATTAATGTGCATATTTACATGATGAACAAAACTATAATGTGTCGGATAGCATGATATACCATTGGCAACGATCCCTATTGTCGAAACATAACACAACCAAATCGATGGTGGGGCTTTTGCCTTTAGATCCACACCATGATTAACTACAATACATACATCATGTACCTTTTAATGCATCCGAGGTCAAAACTGGGGGTATTACATAGTCATTGAATACTCTTCCACCATGGCAGTTGTCAAATCCTCAATTTAACTCTTACCTACCTTATCCACAAGGTTGGAATGGCATAACTTATGATCACATGGCCACTCTGTCTCATGTTACAACACAAGTTGGTCCTTCAATATCAACCTCACAAACCAATTCTCTACACTAGTCATATCTATCTTCTCATCAAACTCCTTGGTATCCAACACAATTTCCTGTCCAATCCACCCTCCACCCTAACCATAATAAAGCAGTAAGTATGCTTATAGTGTTGAACTGCATAACTTTCCTACATTTTCCTCATGTTCTACCTCACCTACACTGCTGCAAAAAGGTTGTGCGTTGTTGCAGCAAATCCATACGAGGCCTAAACATGTTTTAAATCCAATATTTGCAGATGGAGTTTCTTCTAGTCCTCATAAGCAAGCAGACAAGATCAACATGCCACATGTAACATTTGATGAAGAACAAACATTGGAACCAAAAGCATCATTCACATCATTAGATCCGAATCTCTTATGCATTGAGGAAGATTAGTTTACTAAGGAGCTTCATGGTGTAACATCCATGAGAAATCAAGGAAACAAATACTATATTGAAGTTTGGTTTCAATCTGTCATCGGTCTGCAACACCATTCCATACTTCACCAATTCTTGGCACCATCATTTCAAGGGAAGTTGATCTCTCATATCCTAGCATTCATAAATTTATATTTTTATGTTGGGAGTATGAACATACTTGAGTTGCTTCTTTGAAAGTGGCTCCATTGGAAATATGCATACACTTGAACAATTTTTATATTTCTAAGTAGAATAAGGTAGGATATAGTAATAGAATAAAACCATGCTTTTGTTTTTAGTTTTTATTTTTCAAATAAGTATGCCCTCTTCCCACGCCTTGTTGCGATCTGGAAGATCAGAAAGTAGAAAGATAAGGAAAGGGTATGAGATGTTTTCAGGAATGCTTTGGAATTGTTGACTACTTGAATACAATGCTTAAATCATTTTTGTCTTCAATTTTCCAATTTCAATTTGTCTCTATTTGTTACGAATAAAAAAAAAATATCATGAAAACAAAATTACAGTAATTAAGGAAGGTGAATGAAGGATCCATAGGAAAATGAGCTAATGATTATAGAACCCTTCAAGCTCAAACTTGGGCATGAATTTTTTAGCTGTGACTAATTACTGTTAGCTATAATGGTGAGTTGCAACACCTAGTTGTGACTTATTACTGTCAGCTATAATAGTGAGCTGCAACACCTAGTTGTGACTCATTACTATCAGTTGTAACAGTTAGCTGCAACACCCAGCTGTGATTGTCTTGTAGGTGAGAATTTATGGATTTGAGATACGTGTGTGTTGCATACCATGATATGTATTTAGTTTTCATTTATATATAATGCATCCATAAAAATACAAATGCTTTATTTCAACATTATATCATTTTTAAGAGTTGCAGCTGCGGCTGCAACAGACTGTGTAAGTCAATATAGGTGCTCAGTGCTTGAAATTATTTTGTATGGGTGTGTGATATATTTAAATTTACATCATTTAAAACATTCACACCTATCTCGGTCACTTTTTGGGGGTCAAATTTCAATTATTAAATTTTTGGTGGCATTTTGGCTTGAAAGTTTTATTGAAACATAGTTGGGACGTTCCATTTTTAGGAGACCAAATGGACTTATTTTTAAAACCTGTTTACATCCCAAGTGTCCCTTTGAATCTAGTTTCCAAAACAATTTGAATTTTTAATATTGGGTATCAAACGAAGGATTTATGGACAAAATACTAACGGGGTGTCAATCTGGCAGCTTAGGAATAGATATGCAAAGATCAAATTTTGGATGCCTTATTAGACATATCTTGAAATCTTGTTTCATTGGTATATTCCCCTATGAATCTCGTTTAAAAAACAGTTTGAATCACTCCATTCCGATATCATATGCAAATATAATGACCAAAATAACGACCGCCTATCACAAATCAACATTCCTAAAACTCTATTTCCTAGACTGTTCTTTGGCTTATTTGACCCATCAATTCTTACTAGATTCAAAACCTGTTTCTAATGTAGATACCTACATGAATCTACTTTCATTTCCAATTGGAATCAGATCAATCCGTTATCAAATGAAAAATTTAATCCTAAAACCGTGACTGTTGGTCTAGTCCAGATTTCGAAAAGACACCTTGTCATGGAGGTTGTTACTGAGTGATTTGGAATATCATTACATAGAATTTTAAAAACCTTCTTCTAAGGGAAATAGACCTATGAATTTACTTTTATTTGGATTTTGAATCATTCAATTTAGACAAGGAACAAAGAAGCTATGATCAGAATACTATTGGTGACTCTAGATGGACATTGTTCTCCCGTAGGTATAAAATGGATTTTTCTTTGGATTTGATTTATAAGTAATTGCTTGTTATTTTTTTCATAAGTGTTGGGTGAAGAGAGACCAATAATATCTCTTCTTCCATCATCTCATGTTTTATTGCAGGCAAGTGCTAGGTTTTTGCAAGTCCTTAAAATAAAAATGTCAATACATGCATGAGTGACTCTTAAAGACTTTTTTCTCAATTTTCAAATGGATTGAGCACATAAAAAATGGAGAGATTGATGTGAAAACCATACAGAGACTAATGTTCCATAATTCAATTCCCATTACTTCATGCCAAGAATCCTTTTAAGATGACATTAAGTTCATCACACTTGTCATACCAATTGCTACTGAAAGAAACCTCTCAAGAAGCCAATTGTGCTATGTTAGATTCATTCACCCTCTTCATTTCAAAACCCTAAAAATCCATTCATGTTGAAGTCCCATTTTCCAATGCTTATGTATTCAACCTTAACCTTTTTATTTTCCATCACTACTACATCACGGCTTCACATATACTTTCCACTTCTCATTTTCATGTTGGGTCTATTTTACACTATGATTCTTCACAATCATTTATTTTGTACTCGTATTGGATGATGTGGAATTCATTAAGGTCCACCTTCTAATGGTCTTCTCCCATCGACTCCAACACATCATCTGGGATCGAGATTAGAGTTTTTATAGTGCCCTGGTATCTACATGAATCAATGGCATATTTCCTTGTTGTTAATCATGGGGATTCATCAATGCCTCTTAGTTGAAAAATATTACAGGTGACTCGACTCCAACACATCCATTCGTACCTGTCAAGATGAACTAAGGTACTTTAGAGATCACTGTCATCAAAGGTGAGTTGCTTCACATTGGTTAATGACATACATTAATGGCCGGTAATCCAATGATTTCTTTCCATGCTCGACTTCGGCACATTCATTCGCATGGTAAGAATTGTACCTTGATTTTGTAGAAACTGAAGATTATGTGATCTAATGGTTTCAACAATGACTTGCAGCATCATTTGTTTCAGTAGTTTTGCAATTCCTTTCTATTTTCTTCCAGCAGTTAGTAGTCTTACATGCAACCAACACAAGATCATGGATCAAATTCAGCCTCATCTAGTTTCAGCTCTCATATACATCTTTCTTAGCATTAGATCGGCCTATATTGCTCCAACATCATTTCATCCATGCCAAGAAAGGATTCCGTGAAGATAAAACTTGAGGTAAAATAGCATGAGTTTTTGATTTATTAAAGATTTAGGGAAATTTCATGAAGAACCAGTAAGCATTAGCCATTTCCATTTTCTATATAGCATTTTATGTCCATCCATTTCCATCCTTTCCCACTCAATTCTAACACTTCACCCTTCCAATTAATGCACATCCACTTCAAAGTCCTACCCAACATCTCACCAACCTAACTGTCCAAGCATGAAAATAATAAAAGGATACCTTATTGTTGTCACACAAGAACTAGCAATAAGAAAAGAACCCTTGCTACTGCCACATAAAAACCAATAATGAGAAGAAATAAAGTAGCAGATACACATGCTAAGGAAATTGAAAAAAAATTACAAGATGGCCACAAGAACCTACATTAGAAGAAGCTATTGTGAATAAAGATTAAGGTGAGATTACTCTAAGCCCCCACATATAGATCATCATGGACCTCATGGTTTCCTTTTCACTCAAACATACACCAGAACATGGTATTTTGATTCATAATTTTATGGTCATATTATTGCTTGAAGGTTGTTCTATCCAGATTTGGGAATTTTTTATGCATGTGGGAACTACAAATATTTTATGGCTGTAAATTGCATCATACATTATGCTCCAACTCTATTATCAGGAAATGATGCATGGGGACATGCTTTGCATTCAGTTTGGGGGGAGAAGGATTATTGTGCACTCTATGACATTTTCACTACTGAACAGTCAATGCATTAATATGATACACGAAATATAATTTTCATCCCTAGACTGAGGCAGATTACAATTTAGCTGATGAAGTTAATGATTATATCTTGTGTGTTACAAAAGTGCATATGTTTACAAGCAATTAACTGAAGATAAGGCCAGTCCACAAATGCATGCGTGTTCTGTTAAATTTTCATATGCTTAGCTAGATCATCAGTATTTCATTTCAATTTCATAACAAAAGCATATAAACAGGATCACTGAAAGAAACAGTATCACAAGAACAACATAGATTTATCCTGGGAAAACCCTAAAGGGAAAAACCTAGAAAAATCTTCCTCAATATAGATGCCCCAAAAGATAAAAGGTAAAACCAAAAGGCTGATCAAAGACTAATCCTCCTCCTTCTCCATCTAATTCTCTCTCCTTCACTAATCCGCTACACAAGTGAGTGTGTTCTAAATGAGGAGCGCCACACCTCTATTTATATTCTTCCATTCACTTTAATAATTAATTCCGACATGTAGGCTTGAGTTAATCATGTAGGATCGATTTAAACATGTAGGCTCAAGTAACCACAACTGGGATGCTAATGACCCACCTTTACAATTTGAGGGGACTACCTCATGAATCTTATTAGTTCTTCTAATTAGAAGCATCAGACTATAAAGAAATACAATTGGTTCTCCCAGTAGGACCATCGGGGACCACAAAAAAAAGTACATATAGAATATTCTTCAAAGTTACAATATTTCAACACTCCCCCTTAACGATAAAGGGTATTCTATAACAACATCAATAACAACAATAGTAGTACAGAGATAGAGGACATCATCAAAATAATCAGGGTAACATATCTATAAATCATTGGAATCTATTCAACATCATGTAGTCTCCATCTTCAATCTTTAGTCTTCAGCAACAGCAACACTTTGACTACTTTGATTAATAACATCATCAACAACACTTTGACCTTTCGATCAGAAACAACATATTCAGCACTTTGACCTTTCGATCAACAACATCTTCAGCACTTTGACCTTTCGATTAGCAACAACTTCTTCATCACTTTGATCTTTCGATCAGCAACAACATCTTCAGCACTTTGACCTTTCGATCAGTGACAACATCTTCAGCACTTTGACCTTTCGATCAGCAACATCATCACCATCATATTCTGATATTTCAATCAGTATGGCATCATAAACGCACTATGATCTTTCGATCAGTAATATCATCATCATCAGCAACAACATGCAATCCACAGCTCAAAGACAAAAAAAAGTCTTTGGATCACTTTTGGACTAAAAGTCCAGGGATGATGCAATCCCACCACATTTTCGACAACCAAAGTCACCGGATTGATTACAGGAGAATTAGTCCCGATCACTTTAGGATTAAGTCCAAGGATGATGCAATCCTACCACATTATCGACAACCGAAGTCACCAGATTGATTACGGGAGAATCAGTCCCTATCACTTTAGGACTAAGTCCAAGGATGATGCAATCCTACCACATTCTCGACAACCGAAGTCACTGGATTGATTATGGGAGAATCAGTCCCTATCACTTTAGGACTAAGTCCAAGGATGATGTAATCCTACCACATTCTCGACAACCGAAGTCACTGGATTGATTACAGGAGAATCAATCCCTATAACTTTAGGACTAAGTCCAAGGATGATGTAATCCTACCACATTCTTGACAACTGAAGTCACCGGATTGATTACGGGAGAATCAGTCCCTATCACTTTAGGACTAAGTCCAAGGATGATGCAATCCTACCACATTCACGGGGACCAAAGTCTCCGAATACATAACTGAAGTTCGGGGATGATGCAATCCCTCTTCATTCTGGAGGGCCGAGGTCACCGGATCCATTATGGACAGATGTCCCAGGATGATACAATCCCTCTTCATTCTTGAGGACCAAGGTCACCAGATCACTTTAGGGAAAGTTCCCAGGGATGATACAATGCCACTGCTACATCACTGCTCCCCCTTTTGAGGAAGGTCTTTTTGAACAACACCAAGCTTGTCATGAAAGTATTAAAACTTTACCTGAGACAGAGACTTCATCAACATATCAGCAACTTGTTCATCAGTACTCACATACTGGAGATTTATGGATCCCTTCTGCATCATATCTCGAATGTAAAAGTACCGGATTTCTATGTGCTTTGATCTATCGTGGAACATTGGGTTCTCTGTCATCTTTATACAACTTTGGTTATCACATAGAATCACGGTAGTATCCAACTCTAGGTTGAATAACCCTGACATCAGCTTTCAAAGCCACATGGCTTCACAACTAGCATAGCAAGCTTCTATATATTCTGCTTCGGCTGTGCTAAGAGCAACACTAGACTGTTTCCTGCTAAACCATGAAATCATAGCAGATCCCAGACTATAACATCCACCTGATGTGTTTTTCTTGTATGAAATACTTCCAGCTGAATCTGCATCTGTATAGCCATACAATCTGTATTCATGGCTACCATCATAGTATAGACCAAATTCTATAGTCCCTTTCAGATATCTCATCACATGTTTTGCAGCTACCAGGTGAACCCATCTAGGTTGAACCAAATATTGACTTAGAGTGTTCACAACAAAACAAATGTTAGGTCTGGTGTTTGTTAAGTACATCAATGACCCAATGATCTGTCTGTATTGAGTCACATCCACTAACTCTGATGAGTCATCAGCTAACAACTTTAGGTTGGAATCCATAGGTGTGGCCAAGGCTTTGCATTCCAACATATTGAATCTTTTCAATATCTCTACTGCATACTTTCCCTGGTTGAGAAATATTCCTTCTGAACTTTGCCATACTTCCAGACCTAGGAAATAATGCATTAACCCAAGGTTTTTCATCTCAAATTCTTCTGCTAGTTTCTTCTTGCTTTCCATAATCTGTTTCTCATTCACTGTCAAGAATAAGTCATCCACATATAATAGTAGTATGACAGGTTCATATTCTACAACCTTGAGGTAAAGGTTAGGATCAACTTTACTCTTGGTAAAGCCTATGCTTGTCAGGAAACTATCTATCCTTCCATACCAAGCTCAAGGATCTTGCTTCAATCCATACCGGGCCTTCTTCAACTTGCATACATGAGTTCATCTGTCTTCAACATCAAATCCTTATGGCTACTCTATGTATACTTCTTCTTCAATCCCACCATTTAGGAAGGCTGTCTTTAAGGCTATGTAAGTCCCACTTCATCATTAATGCGAGTGCCATGATATCTCTAATTGAAGTATACCATGCTACAGGTGAAAAAGTTTCTTCATAATCAATTCCTTCTTTTTGAGAGAAACCTCTGGCCACAAATATTGCTTCATACTTCTCGATACTTCCGTTAGCTGCATGTTTTATCTTGTAGATCCATTTGGAGGATACTACACTTTTTCCTTCTAGTTTGGGAACTATATCACACACATCATTCTTCATTATTGACTGTATTCTTCAGTCATTGCTTCTACCCATTCTTTCTTCTGTATCGCTTCTTCGTAGTTTGCAAGTTCTTGATCTACAAGATCACACATCAAGGATACATAGTTGGAAAAAGTCTTAGGTTTCTTTCTTTCCCTTATGGAGCCTTCAGGAGCTCCATATCTTTCTTCCTCTTGTATAATTTCTCTTGTCCAAGTCGGCTTTCTCTTTCTTGATATCTCCATCATAGGAGGTTCTTGTGGTTCTACCATGTCATGTTCTTCAGGAGCTTCATCTTCAGGGAGACATGTAGTTTCTTCATTTCTGGGAGGTGTCTCTTCTTCATACACTTCTTCATGTTGGCACTTCTTGGATCTCTTGAGGGATGCCTCTTCATCGAATGTCACATCTCGAATGATTTCCATGTGATGGAATCCAGGAATGTAAATTCTAAATGCTTTGGATACTTCACAATATCCAACAAATATCCCCTTGTTTCCGGAAGGGTCTAATTTGGTTCTTTTCTCTTTTGGTATATGAATATATACTGGACAACCAAATATTTTGAGGTGACTTACCTCAGGTTTCTTTCTCGTGAACATCTCTTCTGGAGTCTTGAATCCAAGAGCACTGTGAGATATTCTATTCTGTACATACACAACAGTTCTTGTTGCTTCTGCCCATAGATGCATTGGAAGATCTTGATCATATATCATTGTCTTCACTACCTCCATGATGGTTCTGTTCTTTATTTCCACAACCCCATTCTATTGAGGATTGTAGGTATTAGTTAGTTCCCTCTTTATTCCAGCATATTTGCAAAAGGTTTCAAACTCTTTTGAGGTATATTCTCCACCATTGTCTGATCGGAGTGCCTTTATTTTCTTGTCCGAAAGATTCTCTATCAAGGCTTTGAACTCCTTGAATTTTCCAAACACTTCACTCTTTGCTTTCAAGAAGTATATCCAAGTCTTTCTTTAGTTTTTGTTTCGCTCTTCGGAAATGGATTCTTGATATTCTTTCCCTTCGCACATCCTTTACAAATGCCTTCATGCTTGATCTTCATGTCTGGTAATCCTGTCACTACTTTGTTCACATGAGGTAAATATTTGTAATTAATGTGGGCAAGCCTTCTATGCCATAGCTCACTAGGGTCAATGGACTCATGAACAAAAGTTGTTTATGAGTGCCCATTGAGTTTATACAAGCCTCCTTCTTCTTCACCAATAATGGCTGCATCTTCAATATTCTTTCCTTTGGGCCACATAAGTACTTGACCATCTATGAAAGCAACTCTAAATCCTTTCTTATCTAAAGCTGAGATATAAAGTAAATTCTTCTTTAGGCCAGGTACATATAATACATATTTCATCTTTAAGGGATTACCTGAATCAAGTTTGTAGCTTGCTTCACCAACTCCTTTGATCGGATATTGATAGTCATCTCATAGGGACACTTTCTGAGGAGAGCTCTTTTCTTCAAGTTTGGAGAGAATTTTATTTTGTCCCATCATGTGCTTTGAAGCACCACTATCAATAAGCCAAGTGTCTTCTCCAGGTGTTGCAGACCCATAGAGAGCAGAGAATAGTACATACTCTTCCGCATCTTCTTCTCTTGCTTGCTTTCTTGGAGGTCCTTCGTCTTCTTCTTCTTCATCCTCATCTTCAGCTAGATGAGCATGGTGTCTTTTGTTGTTCTTGATCCTATGCTTATATTCTTGCTTCTTCATAGGACAATTTATGGCAATGTGTCCTATATTGTCACAATGGAAACATTGAAAACCAGAGTAGTCCTTATTTGATAGACTTTCTTTTGATCTTTGGAATCTTCTGGGAGGTTGATGCTCCTTGTGGTTTCCCTTCTTGAATATGGGTTGATTCATTCTTCTTTTCTTGGTATGAGTGTCTAGAGCTTGATCATCCTCTTTTAGTAAGGCTTCTCTATTTTCCACTCTAGTCTCCTCTTGAATGCAGTCTTCCCATACCACATCAAACTTCATGCTTTCCTTCCTGGCACACATCATTTGAATGAATGATTCCCATGGTCTAGTGAGACCATTGAGAGTAGTCATCACCATCTCATATTCATCAAGTTTGTCTCCAATAGCTTCTAGTTATTCTTTGATCTGAGAAACCCTTGTGAAGTAGTCTTGGATGGATTCTCCATGACTCATATTGGTGCTCTTCAATTGAGCTCTTAGATTCATCTTTATTTTGATGTTTCTTCCCTCATACATTCTAGATAAAGCATCATACATTTATTTTGGTGTCTTCTTGGATGACACTTGAGGGATCAAGTGATCCTTGATGGAGTCAGCAATAATCCTTTGTGCCCTAATCATATCCTTCTTGTGCTTCTCCTTGGATTCAATTTCTTTAGGTTCTGTAACTTCTTCTTTGACATACTTATCAAGATCATTCTCTTGGAGAATGAGACCAATCCTGTATTTCAATGCTCGGAAATTCTCTATGCCTTCTAGCTTGTCCTCAAGATTAGGGCTTGGGGCCATCTTGTCAAAAAATCACAAAAAATTGAAATTCTGCAGAATGAGAAATTGAACTTACCAGAAGATGCGCTTGAATGAGGTGAGTTTTCTGGTGTGCCTGGATTCTGGAGATCTTAAGTCTTTACCTTCCAAATCAGACTTGCAAGATTCAGCTTCTGCAGGTTCCAGTTTTTTGGTGCAGCTGTCAAACTAGGGTTTGACTTTCCCGGAGACTCACACACCCAAAAACCTTGATTCCAGGCTCAAAAGATGTGATCTAGGAGGGCACAAATTTATATGCAAGCAGTTTTCTGAAACTCAAAATTTTCCCTGAAACCCTAATTTCTTCCAGGGAGAGAGAGAGGGCTATTTCACCTTGTGAAAGTTGTCCTATTCAGGATAGCTCTGATACCATGTTAAATTTTCATATGCTTAGCTAGATCATCAGTATTTCATTTCAATTTCATAACAAAAGAATATAAATAGGATCACTGAAAGAAAATGTAACACCCCGATTTTGACCCCGTTGCATTAGATGTATATGATGTATATATTGTAAATAATCATGGTGCGGAGCTAAAGGCCAAGGCCCCAGCATCGATTGGTTATGCTATGTTTCGGATTGAAATTGTCACCGATGGTATCTCGGGGCATGCAACATACATATTAAGTTTTGTCATCATGTAAATATACATCTTTAATTAAATGAACCCAACCAGCTATGCTCACTGCAACCATATTAAAAAGCGCATGATTTTCCCAAGGATAAGGGGGGGGATTATTAAACTTTGAACATATGGGGAAAAGCCATGTGTCATATGTTAAACCCTTTTGACTTGCTCATCTTTCACTTGTCTTATCCAACTACCACTGTAGCGTCCCTGACCCTTCGACCGGCGAAGAGGATGCTACCCTGGCCTTAACCATCCGAGCAACCAGCCCCATGAACATGTGCATTCATAAAATTGCTGAAATAAAATGCTTTGAAATAGAACATGCATACATAATCATCTATCATACAACAAAAGAAAACATACATTCATACAAGCATTCTACATGTTCATCACATTCATTAACAGAAAATATGGTTGCAGAAAAAAAAATAGACAAGATTACTTATCTTATGAAGAACTCTTTCTGCAACCAGCTATGTCACTGCAATGTTCCACCCAACCATAGGCTAGCATGCTCCTTAATCTCTCAGCAACGCTGCCACCCCCAATATAGGCATGATTCTCCAAGGAATAAGGAACAAGCAGGCTTACACATAGCCAAGGATACACAAAACACAGCCAAGCCAACACAGTTGGGTTTATCAGGCCATCAACAAGACAGCCAAGCCAACATGGTCAAGTTTATCAAGCCATCAAGGAGCTGGGAAAAGATAAATGCTAAGCTGGTGAGCCCATTATAGATCCAGGAACACCAACACTAGAACTAGCCTGACTTCTAAGACACCCACACACACCCAACACAAGGAATCAGTCCCTTCTCTGCTACACAGTCCCTCATGTCCTGCATTCCCTTCCAGTGCTATTCAGGGGTTGTGGAGAAGAAAGCTATCCCTCTAGCCCTATTTGTGTGGTTTCCAAACACACTAGGTTAATCAAGCAAACCAAGCCCCCATCCCTGCTCCCAACACAATCCGCAGACCAACCATTGCACACATGCAATTAATTAGCAATTACAGCTTAACAGGGAAAATGATTCCTGAGTCATTCTTGGCCCTATCGTGGCCAAAATGACTCCCAAGCGAATTACAACAGTCCCAAAAACATATCAGTAAACACAAATTACAACAAGGGGAAAACAACAGTCTATCCTGGGCAACGAAGCCACCAGGAAAACTTACACAGACCACATTAGGAAGAGAAATACAGCCTCCCAACCTGTGCATGAGGGAAACTTGCACCAGATCCCAAAATATAGAGAGAAAACACACCTGATTCCACTCTATGGAAAAGCGTGAATGACCACTGATAAGCGGCTCCCCTCCTGGCTGTGTGAGATCAACCAGAATAGATGTCTGTGCATGAAAATGAACAGACTCCCATCCCCAAAATATAAAGAAGACCCCAACAAAACACACTGTAACGTAAGGGAGACC
This sequence comes from Pseudotsuga menziesii, assembly GCA_001517045.1. NCBI lineage: Eukaryota > Viridiplantae > Streptophyta > Pinopsida > Pinales > Pinaceae > Pseudotsuga > Pseudotsuga menziesii. Next base: position 1,221,946 of record LPNX010475785.1, read on the forward strand.
ACAGCAACCCACGAATCAGTCTATGAGGAAAGTATCTTCCCACACCATCCACAAAATCCATAGAGGAAAACTGCGTGAGTAAAACTAGGAAAACTCTTGTGCGTGAGAATGAGAAAGACTCCCGCTCCTCCGTGAGGATGAACAACTCTGCCTATGCATGAAGATGAACAGACAATAGAGAGGATGCACAGTAGTTGGAAGTGCATCAGTGTTTCCGCACTGTCGTGGAGAGAGTGTAGTGTCCGTTGGAGTGATGGCGGTGGTTTTTGCTTGCCATCATGAGGTCAACCATGCTGGTGGAGTGTGCATGTGGGCAAGGATTGACAGTCCTGCCACACTCCACTCCCAGCCATAACTGCCCCAACTAACAGCAGCAGTTCTTAATGGTGGTGGTTGGATAAAACAAGGAAATATGGGAAAATCAAAACAGGGTGGTGACACATGGATTTTCTCTCATGGCTCAAGGTTTGACATCCCCCCACCCTTATCCTTGTGAAAATCATGCCCCTTCTCAATTTAGTTGCCATGAACATAGCTGGTCGGGATTATTTAATTAAAGATGCATATTTACATGATAACAAAACTCAATATGTATGTCGCATGCCCCGATATACCATCGGTGACAATTTAAATCCGAAACATAGCATAACCAATCAATGGTGGGGCCTTGGCCTTTGGCTCCGCACCATGATCATTTACAATATATATCATATACATCTAATGCAACGGGGTCAAAACCGGGGTGTTACAACCACCATTAAAAAGTTCTGTTGTTAGTTGGGGCAGTTATGGATGGGGAGTGGAGTGTGGCAGGACTGTCAGTCCTTGCCCACATGCACACTCCACCAGCAGGTTGACCCTCACGTTGGCAAGGAAAACCACCATTTCCATCACTCCATGCAGACTCCTCATTCTCTCCACTACGCCATTCTCTCCATTGTCGACTCATCCTCATGCTTAGGCGGGGAATTGTTCATCCTCACGCAGGGACGGTAGTTCTGTTCATTCTCACGGATAGGATTCTTCCTAGTTTTTACTCACATAGTGAGCTGGGAGCCGTGTTCTTTCACCCACGATTTTCCCTTGTGAATAAGCCATTCACATTCTGAGTGTGCATGTTTTTCCATACAGATTTTGTGGATTGTGTGGGTGTATGCTTTCTTTACAGACTGGTATGGCCATGTAATTTTTTCCAGTCACTTCAATGTTGAGATCGAGGCTATTGTTCTTCCCCTGATTTGTGGTTGCTATCGTTCTTCCCAAGATTCGTGGGTTTGCTATGGTATCCCTTAAATTTTGGTTGATGTGGATCGTATGAAGTCGTTTTGGCCACGATAGGGCCAAGAACGACTCATAAGTTGTTTTCCTTGCCCAAGCTATGAATCGCTTGTGTGACTGCGTGTATGCAGTGGTTGTTCTTTGAACTATGTTGGGAGCAAGGATGGGGGCTTGGTTTGCTTGATAAACTTGGTGTGTTTGGAAACCACACAGACAGAGCTAGAGGGTTGGATTTCTTCTCCACAACCCCTGAATAGCACTGGAAGGGAAGTCAGGGCCTGAGGGACTGTGTAGCAGAGAAGGGGCTGATTCTTTGTGTTGGGTGTGTGTGGGTGTCTTAGAAGTCAGGCTAGTTCTAGTGTAGGTGTTCCTAGCTCTGTAATGGGCTCACCAGCTTAGGGGGCAAGCCCCCTTGACCCCTGTTGTCCCCCTCATATAGACGTTCTTTGATGAAGAAAATCTTGTGTTTGGGAAAATTTGTTATTTTATGATTTTTCCAGGAGAGGGTAAGTAATTCTAATTTTTATCAATGTTATGCATCTAAAAGTTGTGTTACTAACACATTTGCAGAATCATAGTCACCTTCAAGGGCAGTATTCTAGGTAGTGCAGTTTGGTAAGTAAGTGGTGGTTCAGTTATGACAACCCATGACAGATATGATGCTCGGTATTGCTATGAGTGTGCACGAGATGCCATGGGAGAAAATGTCCGTAACGGAAATGATGACATAGAGTCTAATGGAAGGAGATTCCAAGAGACACCGTTAGATGTTGCAGCCACCATGAGAAGCTTGATTAAATCCCAGGAAGAGAAACATCAGCTGCTTGCTACGATGTTGCAAAGTTTAACAGAATTGCAGAGAAAGATAGACTCTGGACGAGGTACAGCAAGACCAGAAGACAGTAAGAGCAGTACCAGGAGAAGGAGAAGGACTTCTAGTGGATCATCTGACTCTGAAGAATCCAACAGGGATTCAAGTTCTTCTTCTCATAAAAGAAAAAGGAAGAGACACCATAGGGATCGCTCTCAAGATGAATTTAAGAAGGCTAAACCTCCTACATTTGATGGTGAGATAAAGACTGGACAAGAGGCTGAAGCTTGGTTTCTTGGGATAAATAAGTACTTTCAAGTGTAGGATTATTCAGGAAACATGAAGGCAAGAGTTTCCATATTTAATCTGAATGGAAGGGCATCCATTTGGTGGGAACACTTCAAGAAAGTAAAGAGGATTAGTGAAAGGAGACTTAAGTGGAAATAGTTCAAGAAGTATTTCAAGCAAAAATACATCTCTGACAGGTATTATGATGACAAGATTAAGGAGTTCCATGAGCTGAGATTGGGACAACAGACCATGGAAGAGTATGTAAATAAGTTTTTGGAGCTATTGAGGTATGTCTGGTACATCAGAGATGAAAAAGTGAAGGTCTAGTGTTTTCTGAGTGGATCACCTCAATCTTACAAAGATAGAATTGCGTTTTATGAACCTAGAACTCTTGAAGAAGCAATAAGGAAGGCTAAGTATTGCTATGAGAAAAGCAAAGGTAAACCGGATTACCATAAGGCATGGAAGGACAAGAAGAATGAGAAGTTTGACCAAATAAAGAAAGGTTTCAAACCTTCTAGCTTCAGGAATCAGCAAAAGCAGCCATCCAAAGTTGCGAGTAAACCAGTTGGAGTGACAAGAGAAAAGCCTAAGGATCCACAATAGAATAGAGGACCCCACATGCGCAGAACTTGTTGGAGCAGAGTCCCGCAGCTACAGGAGAAGCTGCCATTTTGGAGGATAGACAGTTTTGGTGAAGATGAAGAGATAAGGTAAAGTTACGATGCCGTAGCATGTTTCCAGTTGCAGAGAAGAGACGAAAACCATGATTGTTGGGACAGAGAAGTCAAGAAAGATGATAGTACCTGAGTAGCCGAGAAGAGAGAGCTCAACCACTGCATTGAAGGAAGTGGCAAAGATAGGAGGGCTCAGCTACCCTCATAAAGGAAAAGAAGTGACGAGGCTGAGGTATTGAAGAAGAAGGACAGAAGATGGGAAGCGGTGCATAGTACCCATGGTCAGTGCCGGGAAGCATGGAAGACTGCAAAGAGCAGTGGTGTGACGGAAAGCAGCTACCCCAAGTACAGATATGCCGACTGTCACTAGTTAGGGTTTTGGGTTACTGTTGGGACAAGCCCACAGTGTTGTAATGGCGAGACCTTCGGGCTGCCTATAAAGGGATGTATTTTGTATTGTAAAAGGTTAGCTAGTCAGATTATCGGTAGCTATTCAGACATTGGCGAGTCTGAGAGTCCAGTAGTCTGTTAGCTCACTGTTATTTTGTATTGTAACAATCCGCAGGGATTGACAGAGAGAGAGAGTGAGAGTATATTGTAAGAAGGAAATATAGCAAAGAGATCTAAGAGAGAAGGGCTCCAGGATGTGTGTGGAGTTACCCAAAATATCTCTAGCTGCATATGCGGTGCAACAGAACTGTGTACCTCTCTCAAGTTATAATATAGAAACACAGTTCTGTGGACATAGCTTCTACCATGGAAGTGAACCACGTAAAATTAGAGTGTTATGTGATTGATTCATGTGATTATATTTACTTGTTATATCTGTCACTCATTACGTGAACTTTGCTTACAGTAAATGTATGTATGTGTTATTCAGTTCACAGCATTATAGAAGGATAAATGCAAGTTGAAGTCTTTAAGTATTTTGTATCAGAGTTTGTCTATGTTTCATTCAAGAAAGTAAGAGTCGTAGTATAAAACAGCCTTGTGTGTTGAGTCCTGTAAGTTGAACACCAGTGCGCTAAGTACACTGAGCCGCAATGGTAGGATATCGCAGAGGGGCGATATTGCACCATCAGAGGAGCTGTGGTGCATGATACCGCGGGTTAAGGATCAAGCGTAGGAGAAAGTTACGTGTTGCCCAGGACGTGGCGATGCGATAAGGGTTAGAGTCATCGCGAGTAAGAGGAAACTGCGCATCACAGAGAGGAAAGATATCTCGCGGGCTAAGAAGAGCTGCGAGGCACACATAGGATGCGACAGAACCCAGTCGAAGACACTTGAGTCTTTGGCCAACCCATTAGAATCACTTTGGGTGAGACTTCAGGCCGCTCTGCCGTCTATCGCCGAAAGGGCCAGTGAGCTAGGGGTGTTGTTGGTACATTATAGTAAACCCGGGTCTGCCCAGCGACCAACAAATGGTTCCGTTGCCGGTTTTGAACAAACTAAGCACTGATGTTCTGTTGGAATCCTACTAGAGATGAACTCAACTAGTGGGTTGCTTCTAAGGAGAAAGAATTTGCTGAACACGAGAACAAGAGTCCTAGACTGAGTACAGAGGACTGGTTACAAAAACATATCTTTACAGACCTACATGCGATATTTTTTGAGACCTTTGGAAACAAGCTTTACGACTGGTTATCAAAGTTGACTGATAAGAACATATTCAAGAAGAAAATAAACATTGTATGGACACCGAAGCTGATTCAGACCGTGAAGAACCTTGATAATCCCATTACGAGGACAGTAGACTTCTGGCTTGTGAGTGTGCTAGAAGGCTTCATCACAGAGTTTGCAGTTGAATAGAAAAAAATCTTCAGTGAGGCTGAGCGGTACTTCTTCAAAGGATATCGCGGAAAGTACCTAAAATCTTTAAACTTTTCCATTAAGATGTTATTACATGAAAAAGGAAGATTGGATCTAGTTTCAGATGAATAAGTAAAGATAGTAATGTCACAAGAGTTTGAAAGTGATTTTGATGACATTGGACGTACACGTAGTGGAAAGAAATACAAAGTATATTTCAGCTCTCCTATATTTGAAGACAGTTTAGATAGTACTAGATAGCAGAGTCATAGCCATACAGACAGAACAGAAGGGGGTATGCCTTACCACCCTTATACCCCACAGAAACAGATCGGGACTCAGAACAATCATGTAGGAACTCCATCTAGTAGCTCCCAGACAGTACATACTACCGCTACATCACCTCCACCTACACCGCCGAGTGGTAGTAACACATCAAATCAACATCCACCTCGTAGAAATAGAATGGGGGATGATATGAAGCTACCTATATTTAAGGGTACAAGGGCAGAGGACCCAGAGCAGCATTGGTTTCTATGTGAATCCGTGTGGACCATTAAAGAAATCCATGATGATAATATTAAACTTGTACAGTTGGTCACCACATTGAGAGAACGAGCCTTAACATGGTATATGAAGTATACCTCAGCGGTACCCATAACACTTTTCCAGGTCAGGACCGCCATGATTAAAGAGTTTAAGAAACCTAAGTCTGAGTCACAGTGCATTACAGAGCTCAAAGACATCAAATAGTTACCTATAGAGTCAGTGTGGGACTTCGATCAGAAATTTAAAGCCCTTATAGACCAAGTCAACTTTGAGTTTGCGCCGGAGCAACATAAGGAATGGCTTATTGCAGCACTGCTCCCTCACATCAGACTGCCATTAATGCAGCAGAAATTCCAGACACAGGATGACGCATTGGAGATGGCAATGAAGCTAGAGGCTTCACCTCTAGCTGAAACCAGCACAGGTATGACAAACCTACAAAACCAGTTGGCTAATCTCACGATACATATGCATGAGCTTAAGAAAGGGAAAGAGGTTGCGCAAGACATATGGTGCGTAAAGTGTAAAGCACAAGGCCATACTAAAGACAATTGTCCAGTCTTTGTAGAATATCTAGCAACCGGGGCTCCTAACCCCTTACCATAGACCCATGGGCCGTGGTGTGAAATATGCAAAACAAGAGGACACCTACCTCAGCAATGCCCTCTACTTCAGAAGTACGTGCAGACACCTAAGAACTTATACTGTGTCTTCTGCAAGTCCGTAGGCCATGATGAACACAATTGCCGAGCCTATGATCTCATGGTCGGGAGCAAGCAAGACTTGTACAGAGTCCAATCAGACACACAGGGTCCAGCAGCAGGACCACAGTATGATCTGGCTCATGTTGGCCGTGGAGGAGGATTCAAAGGATGAGGACGTGGAGGAGGCTTTGGCTGGGGAGAAGGCTTTGGCTGTGGTCACGGACCAGTCACTTGTTACAACTGTGGAGTTGTAGGACATTATGCTAGGGACTGTCAGAGCCCTACCACCACATGTAACTATTGAAAATATTATGATCACGCTAACGAAGACTATCCTACCTTGATAGCTAATATCATAGAACCTAAGCCAGCAGTACACCAGAACATCCAGCTTATTGCTGCTGAGCAGGAAGAACCAAAACCAAGAGTCAACATTGTGACTCGCAGCGGTGCTTCTACCAATGGAACATCGCAGGATACTAAAAAGACCATAGGTCAGGATTGGGTGCGCAAAGCTCCTAACAAAGCAACACCACTTGACCTACAGAAGAATAAATAGACATTTCAGGAAGCTAAGACTTTCTTTGATGACCCTATGCAATCAGGATCGTAGGTACCGTCGTCTAGGGGTGTACCGCAGCAAACACCTTGTGGCGTTAGCTCTGTACAGATATCGTAGGCTACCACATCGGGCACATGCGATGAGGACGAGTTGACAGGAAGTGTACAATCCTTCCTGCGGAGTTGTTTAAAACTCGTGAGAAATGAGCAAGCTATTGGAGAAATTCAACGCATCATAGATCAGTGTCAGCCATCTTCTTCCATGAGCAGTGCACAACGTGTTGTTCATAATATTATGGGACATACAAGAACAGGAAGAGAGATGCAACTCACAGCACAGGTTGGAGAATTTGAAATGGATGAGGTGATCCTAGATCTAGGATCAGAGGTAAATGTTCTGACTAAGCAGACATGGGAATAGATGGGTAGCCCTAAATTAGTCAGATCGCCTATCCATCTTAGATTAGCTAATCAGCAGTGGGTATCACCCCTGGGTCGGTTATTGCAGGTGCCAGTTGACATTGACGGAGTTCACAGCTCTGCGGACTTTGAAGTTATATAAATCATTGGCAATAGTAGACCATATCCAGCACTACTAGGCATTGATTGGGCGATCGGTAACATGGCCATTATCGACTTAAAGAGAAGACAAATGACCTTTGAAGACATGCAGATCCGGGTCATCGCACCATTAGATCCTCTTCAGGGTCCTAGATACATTGAACCTATCCGAGCAGAGGAAGAGGCACGTAACATGGAGAGTCTCTATCAGATGACTGCGAACCAGGGTGACTACATCAATCCAACCACAAATGGGAACCTTAGTTGGCGATGCGACAGCTCATGCACATCGGATTCAGATGTTGGTCTAGAGAACTGGCATAACAGACTTTACGAAGTCTCAGCGCGCAGATGTGCGTACATGACTAAGTCACTGCGATGGATTGGCATAGAGATCAATGAGATTCCATCATTTCATGGTCTAACAGATATCCAGGACTTTCTCACGCAGTTTAAACAACAAATTCCTCACGAGCAGAGGATCACAGCTATGGACCTTGCAGTACGAGCCACACCTGCAAGATGGTGGTATGCACATAAAGAGAATATCGCATCATGGGATGGTCTTAAGAGATTGATGGCGATCAGATTCTCTATCGATAGAGAGTATGTCCAGGAGAGATACATAGGAGAAACTGACCCCAGGTCACATATTCAGACGTGTGAATAGAATTGGTCGGACATTCCCGAGGATGAATGGGTTCACTGATTCATTCACACTTTGGACACAGTTCCATAGAACTGGTACAAAGAGACTTAATTGCGTAAGGGAACGACTACATGGCCACTTCTAATAGATAGCTTTCTACTTACCTTCGCTTTTGAATCTGAGTATCCAAATGTTGATCAGGCCCTAGATGTAATAAAGATTAAGATATTTGAGGATTGTACCCTATCAATACATACTCAAACTGAGTGGGCCATCCAGTTAGAAGATGCACTCGAGTGCTATAAATTCGAAGTAGAACCAGAGGAGGAGGATGAGTATCCTCGCAACATCAACATTCCGGAGTCAGAAGGGAATCGCGATGTTGATGGATTGAAGCTACAGATTCCAGCAATCACAGAGCCGATCAAGATTAAAAAGATCAATATTGGCATAGACATAGAACCAAAGTTTGCCTCTATTGGAGACTATTGGACCGATGAAACAGTCAGACAGATTGTAGACTTGCTACATGACTATCAGGACCTATTTCCCACCAAGTTCATAGAGATGAAGGGAATAGTCAGAGACCTGGGAGTAATGAGGATACCATTGAAATAGGATGCTAGACCAGTCAAGCAGCGTCCATATAGTTTAAATCCACGCTACAAAGAAAAAGTTAAGGATGAGATCGATAAGATGCTAGCAGCAGGAGTCATTGAGCCCGTAGCAGTAGGAGTCATGGTCGTGCAAGAAAATAAAACCAAAGGAGACATCAGGATCTGTGTCGACTTACGTAAACTCAACGATGCATCGCTTCATGATCCATTTCTGATACCTTTCACTGACAAAGTATTAGACAATGTGGGAGGACAGGAGGTCTACTCCTTCACTAATGGCTTTTCAGGCTATCACCAGATCAGAATCCACCCAGAAGATCGACATAAGACCACGTTTGCTACAGAATGGGGCTCATTCCAGTATATGGTAATGCCCTTTGGTCTTAAGAATGTACCAGCTATCTTTTCTAGAGTAGTAGTTGCTGTATTTAAAGAATACATCCATAAATTCCTAGAAGTTTATTTTGATGATTGGACTGTATTTGGATTAATTAACAAGCACATAGGAGATTTAAGACTGATGTTAGAGAAATGTAGGCAGTACCAGATTTCTCTGAACTTGAAAAAATGTATATTCTGTGTGCCATTCGGTATTTTGTTGGGTCACATTGTCTGCAGGCAGCGCTTGATGATAGATCCCGCAAAGATTGCCATCATTGTAAATCTTCTAGCACCCAAATCAGTCAAACAATTGAGGACAGTACTTGGTCATACTGGGTACTATAGAAAATTCATCAAGGGATACACAAAGATTATAGCACCGATGGAAAAATTGTTAAAGAAAGATGTAAAATTCCTATGGAATGAGGAATGCCAGTAGAGTCTAGACACACTTAAAGAGATTATGGTTACAACACCTATCTTAGTATTTCCAGACTGGACTAAGCCGTTTCATGTACATGTGGATGTATCTTGCATCACACTAGGGGTTGTTTTAACGCAACCAGGAGAAGGAGGCATCGATCATTCTATTGCATACTCCAGCAGAAAGCTATCGACAGCAGAAAAGAACTACACCACCACAGAAAGAGAAGGCTTAGCTATGGTGTACGCGCTACAGAAGTTCAGGGACTACCTGTTGGGTGCCTCGTTCAAGATGTTTACTGACCATTCCGCGTTGAAGTATCTGGCCAATAAGCCAGTGTTAGGGGGAAGAATCTACAGATGGTTACTCCTCTTTTAGGAGTATGATTTTGAAATCATTGTCAAACCAGGAATATTGAACGCCGGACCTGATCACCTGTCGCGAATAGACTTAGGAGAAGAGCCAAGTAATCTAGAGGACAATTTGCCAGATGCGTAGTTGTTTTCTATCCAGATCACAGATGAGTACTATGCTGATATCATTCACTTTCTCACTACAGGAAGGGCACCTGATGAGTTTACCAAGCATCAAAAGAGGCAGTTGGTTGTTAAAGCAGCAGACTTCACCCTGATCACAGGACAATTATACAAGTTAGGTCCAGATGAAGTCCTGCACAGATGTGTGATGCCGCATGAAAAAGAGGCTATTATCAGAGAAGCACATTCACGCACCGCAGGAGGTCATTTCGCAGGAAATCCGACTGCGTAGAAAACCCTAGCTGCAGGATTATGGTGGCCTACGTTACAAAAAGACACTAAGGACTTTTGCAGATGCTGCAATATCTACCAGAGGGTAGGAAAACCTTCATGACAAGATGAAATGCCGCTACGACCGCAGATTACGCTGCGTGCATTTGAAAAATGGGCTATAGACTTTGTGGGTCCTATCAACCCACCAGGAAAATGAACCGGTGCGAGATATATCATCACTTGAATAGATTACCTCACCAGGTGGGCAGAGGCCAAAGCAGTAAGAAATTGTGATGCTACTACAGCCGCACAGTTCATTTTTGAAAACATCATCACTAGATTTGGATGCCCAGTAATTTTGATTAGCGATCAAGGCACACACTTCTTGAATTGCACCATTGAGGCCTTGACGGAAGAATTCCAGACACAGCACCATAAGAGCACTCCCTACCACCCACAAGCTAATGGTACGGTGGAACCCTTTAACAAAATTTTAGAAAATGCTCTTACTAAGATCTGCAATAGCCAAAGGAATGATTGGGACCTCAGAGTTAACGCTGTATTATGGGCGTATAGGACTACATGCAAGAAACTTACAGGACACACACCTTTCAGCTTGGTATATGGATAGGAGGCTGTTATGCCTATGGAGTATATTCTTCCCAGTTTAAGAATTGCTCAGATCACTGGAATGGCTGATACAGACACGGTGCAGGAAAGGCTAGCACAGCTGCTTGCCTTAGAGGAAGATAGATTCATCGCCGGATTCCATCAGAAAGTGCAGAAGGCACGAGAAAAAGCTTGGCATGACAGACACATTAAGAGTAAGACTCTTCAGATCAGATACCTAGTACTCCTCTATGACAGTAAATTTATTACGTTTCCAGGGAAGTTAAGGACGCATTGGTTGGGGCCGTATCAGATACAACAAGTTACAGAGGGAGGAGCCGTTCAGCTCAGCAAACTGAATGGGGAGCTTCTTCCCACGATGATCAATGGCAGTAGGCTTAAGCTCTATGGTGACAGCCACTCCACCTCTCAGCCCTAACTTAGAGTCACAAACGGTGCAGATGTCCAGTGTAGTTGAAAGGAGGCATCGCACCGGGAATTAGTCTACACCGGCAGGTATTTTAAGTATCGGGAATCGCATAAGGACGGTTCATTTTGCAAAAAAAAAAAAAAAAGATTAAGTTTGTTTTTGAGCAAGTGATGCGGTGTGGCATCGCAGCAGTGCGATGTTTCTCTGTGCCACGTACCCAGTTTGCAATGAGACAGAGGGCTAGTCAAGTCGCCTTCTGACAGGTAGTTAATGAAGAAATGACCGGTATACCTTACCGTAGATCTGGCCACAGCATAATTAATTGTCCAGATTCAGCAAATCTTTGACGAGACCGGCGCCTGCATACACATGCTTCGAGGGAAATTTATCGGATTTCAGCATTTATTGAGGATCGGGATGACGGGTGTGGTCTTGTCTAGGCATTAATACAACCGACGGGTTCAGCCTAGATGACCGTTGCGTCCGGGATTATAGCCTTCAGCATAAAAGCATAAATTATTCATTCGGGAGGGTTACATTTGCAAAGATCAGAGAGCTATAGAGTGCTTTGTTAAGTTTTCCCTGAGCAGAGCTAATTTCGTTACAGAGTGTTGTGATTGCCATAGTTTGCAACCATTGCCAATCCAAAGTATAACACCAAGTGGGTTCTGTCCGAGGAGGAACCTTTAGAAGACATTCTGAGACGCTTCGAGCATAGTGGCCTTATAGCTGCTATGACGACGCCGCCTAGGGTTGTGAAATTAGGAACATCACAGGCCAGACAGCTACCAAGGATGAGGAGTCTAGCGTAGGATGTAGAAGATGTCATCAAAGTCTCTGCTGAAGAGAAGAAGAAAGTCGAGCCGATCACTGAAGATATGAAAGTAGAGCAGAGGAATGATGAGAAGAAATCTCCAGCCAGGAAGAAAGTAAAAATGAGAAAAAGACGGCAACGGGAGAAGGGAGATGACCTATCTCATCAGCTAAGAGAAGAACAAGAGGTTCCAAAGGTCAAAAATGAAAATATGTGGAACCCAAGTAGCATGAATACCTAGAGTGAGTTGCTGAGAAGAAAAGTGAAAGGGAAAACAAATCGAACAAGCAGAACTTCAAGATGCAGACAAAGGCTTGTTCTTGGAATGGAATTCCTGGTTTGTATACCTTTCCAATAAGTAGGCTCCAGACTGAATGAAATGTTTGAGAAGGATGGAAGATACAGATTTTCCTTGTGATAAAAGTTCTAACCCAGATAAAGTGGAAAGGATATCCGTGGAAGACTTCTCAAAACCTAAAGATCCTTAAAAGGTCTCGCAAGCGACGAGAGCGAGAGCATGACAATGAGGGAAGGAAAGATAAGAGAACCCAATGAACTAAGTTACAGAAACTATGCAAAAAGAAGTTGCAGGACTTTGGGACAAGCTTCAACGCACTTTGCAGGAAGCCAAGGAGAAGCTATAGCAGGAGAATCCCACTGGTAGTGGCTCAGGGACGAGCCACAAGTAAGTGTTAGGGGACTGTTGGAGCAGAGTCCCGCAGCTACAGGAAAAGCTGCCATTTTGGCGGATAAACAGTTTTGGCGAAGATGAAGAGATAAGGTAAAGCTACGACGCCGTAGCATGTTTCTAGCTTCAGAGCAGAGCCGGAAACCATGACTGTTGGGACAGAGAAGTCAAGAAAGACAACAGTACCTGAGCGACCGAGAAGAGAGATCTCAACCACTGCATTGAAGGCAGCAGCGAAGACAGGAGGGCTCATCTACCCTCATAAAGGAAAAGGAGCGACAAGGCCGAGGTATTGAAGATGAAGGACAGAAGATGGGAAGTGGTGCATAGTACCCATGGTCAGCACCGGGAAGCATGGAAGACTGCAGAGAGCAGTGGTGTGACAGAAAGCGGCTACCCCAAGTATAGATATGCTAACTGTCACTAGTTAGGGTTTTGGGTTACTGTTGGGACAGGCCCACAGTGTTGTAATGGTGAGACCTTTGGGCTACCTATAAAGGGATGTATTTTGTATTGTAAAAGGTTAGCTAGTTAGATTATTGGTAGCTATTCAGACATCGGCGAGTCTGAGAGTCCAGTAGTCTGTTAGCTCACTGTTATTTTGTATTGTAACAATCCGTGGGGATTGACAGAGAGAGAGAGTGAGAGTATATTGTAAGAAGGAAATATAGCGAAGAGATCTAAGAGAGAAGGGCTCCAGGCTGTGTGCAAAGTTACCAAAAAGATCTCTAGCTGCATATGCGGTGCAACAGAACTGTGTACCTCTCGCAAGTTATAATATAGAAACACAGTTCTATGGACGTAGCTTCTACCCTGGAAGTGAACCACGTAAAATCAGAGTGTTATGTGATTGATTCATGTGATTGTATTTACTTGTTATATCTGTCACTCATTACGTGAACTTTGCTTACAGTAAATGTATGTATGTTTTATTCAGTTCACAGCATTATAGAAGGATAAATGCAAGTTGAATTCTTTAAGTATTTTGTATCAGAGTTTGTCTATGTTTCATTCAAGACAGTAAGAGTCATAGTATAAAACAACCTTGTGTGTTGAGTCCTGTAAGTTGAACACCAGTGCACTAAGTACGCTGAGCCACAGTGGTAGGATATCGCAGAGGGGCGATATCACACCATTAGAGGAGCTGTGGTGCGTGATACCGCGGGTTAAGGATCGAGTGTAGGAGAAAGTTACGTGTTGCCCAGGACGCGGTGATGCGATAAGGGTTAGATTCATCGCGAGTAAGAGGAAACTGTGCATCGCAGAGAGGAGAGAGATCTCGTGGGCTAAGAAGAGCTGCGAGGCGCACATAGGATGCGACAGAACTCGATCGAAGACACTTGAGTCTTTGGCCAACCCATTAGAATCACTTTGGGTGAGACTTCAGGCCGCTCCGCGGTCTGTCGCCGAAAGGGCCAGTGAGCTAGGGGTGTTGTTGGTACATCATAGTAAACTCGGGTCTGCCCAGCGACCAACAGAACTTGTCCACTCAAGAATGAGAGTGCAAGACCAGCTTATAACATTTAAGAAGCAGAAACAGTGGGTCAAGTAGCAAGGGAAGTCCCTAGGATTTATGCAACAATGGAGGACTGCTAGGCAGATCACCAGTCTACGGTGATTGAAGTTGCAGGTAAGATTGTTGAGCAATCTGTTTCTATTTTGATTGACCCTAGTTCTATGCATAGTTACATTACTCCTAGAGTAGTGGAGATTTGTGCTTTTAAGAAAGTAAAGCATAGGAAATCTTGGTTAGTTCAACTAGCTACTAGAACTAAGAGAAAAGTTAACGAAGTGGTAGAGAAATGTCCATTGGTCATGAATGGATTGGTCACGTGTGTAGATCTAAATGTTCTATTTCTTGGTTCCTATGATGTTCTCATTGGAATGGATTGGTTAGAAGCTCACAGGGTGAAGCTTGACTGTTACAATAAGACTTTCGAGTGCATGAATGAAGAAGGGCACCTAGAAGTTGTGAAAGGTATTCCAAAGGAGATTTCGGTATGGCAGGTTTCAGCAATGCAGTTAAAGAAGTTCTTTAGGAAAGGTTTCCAGTTGTATGCAGCTCATATTTTGGAGGCAAAAGACGCTAAAACTCTGAGGTTGGAGGACTATCAGGTGTTACAGGAATTCAAGGATGTGTTTCCTGATGAGATTACAGGGCTTCCTCCAAAGAGGGACATTGATTTCACAATTGAACTTGTGCCAGGAGCAGCACTAGTGTCCAAGACACCCTATAGGATGAGTACACCAGAGATGCTAGAATTGAAGATGCAACTGCAGGAGTTGTTGGAAAAGAAGTACATCTAGCCAAGTGTGTCTCCTTGGGGAGCACCAGTTCTTTTTGTAAAGAAGAAAGATGGTAAACTCAGGTTGTGTATTGATTACAGACAATTGAACAAGGTTATGGTAAAGAGTAAATATCATTTGTCTAGGATTGATGACCTCTTTGATCAAATGAGAGGAGAAAAGGTATTTTCCAAGATTGACTTGAGGTCTGGTTACCATCAGGTGAGAATCAAGGATGAAGACATTCATAAGACAACCTTCAAGACAATGTATGGACATTATGAGTTTGTAGTGGTACCATTTGGTCTCACAAATGCACCAGCTACATTTATGTGCCTTATGAATAGTGTCTTTAGCAGATATTTGGACAAGTTTGTTCTTGTTTTCCTTGATGACATTCTTGTTTATTCTAAGAATGAAGAAGAACATGAAGAGCATTTGAGATTGGCATTTCAATTTCTCAAGGAGCATTAGCTGCATGCAAAACTGAGCAAGTGTGACTTCTATAGGGATAGAATTCAGTATTTGGGTCATATTATCTTAGAGGAGGGTATATTTGTGGACCTTGAAAATATTGAAGCCATTATGAATTCGCCTACTCCAAGAAATGTGACAGACATAAGATCTTTTATGGGACTTGCAGGATACTACAAGAGATTCATTGAAGGATTTTCCAAAGTTGCACATGCCATCACTTCTTTGCAAAAGAAGGGGATGAAGTTCGAATGGACATCGAGGTGTGAAGAAAGCTTCCAACAGTTGAAGAATCGTCTCACTAGTGCACCAGTATTGAAGGTTACAGATCCAAAGAAATATTTTGTTGTATGTACCGATGCATGCAGACAAGGGCTTGGAGGAGTCCTTATGCAGGAAAACCACGTGATATGTTATGAGTCGAGAAAGCTGAAGGAACATGAGAAGAACTATGCCAATCATGATCTAGAGCTTGCAGCCATAGTACATGCTCTCAAGATGTGGAGGCATTAGTTGATGGGTAGAATATTTGAGCTCAGAATAGACCATTGTGGTTTGAAGTATTTGTTTGATCAGCCTACTCTAAATGCTAGGCAAGCAAGATGGCTGGAATTTTTATGTGAATTTGATTTTGAAATCAAGCACATAAAAGGGAAAGAGAATAAGGTAGCTGATGCACTCAGCAAGAAGGTACAAGAAATGCATGTGGCATCTCTTAGTATTTTCCAATCAGATTTGAGGCAGCAGATTATTAATCATGTTGCTGGAGATGAATTGTATGAGCAGGTAAAAGACAAATTGCAGCAGCAAAGTCTTGAGAAAAGATATGAAGGATATAAATTGGAAGAAGATGGACTTCTCACTCATAAAGGTAGAATTTATATTCCAGATGTAGCATATTTAAGGGGAGTTGTCATGGATGAAATCCATCAAGCTCCATATTCTGGTCACCTAGGATACCAAAAGACAATTGCTATAGCCAGAAAGCAGTACTTCTAGCCAGGAATGAAAAAGGACATGGCTGAATACATTTCCAGGTGCATGAAATGTCAATAGGTAAAGGTTGAGCATCAACATCTTGCAGGCTTGTTGCAGCCTTTGCCATTTCTAGAATGGAAATGGGAAGTTATTTCCATGGATTTTATTACAGGATTGCCGATGACTTGGAGACAACATGATTCCATCATGGTTGTGGTAGACAAGTTGACAAAGGCAACGCATTTTATACTGATTAAGTCTATGCATAAGACTAATGACATTGCAAAGATCTTCATGAAGGAGATTTTCAAATTGCATGGATTGCCTAAGGAAATAGTCTCTAACAGAGATGTCAAGTTCACTTCCAATTTTTGGAAGGGGTTTTTTGTAGATTTGGGCACAAAGCTAAACTTCAGCACTGCATACCATCCTCAGACAGATGGGAATACTGAGAGAGTTAATTAGGTGCTCGAGGACATGCTTCACATGTATGTGATGGACAAACCAACCAAGTGGGAAGATTACTTACACTTGGTAGAGTTTGCTTATAACAATGGACAGTAGGCATCCTTGGGGATGAGTTCGTATGAAGCTTTGTATGGAAGAAGGTGTAGGACACCAATGACTTAGGATAACCCAGTGAACAAGGTCGTGCTTGGACCATAATTGCTCAAGGAAATGGAGCAAGAGGTTGTAAGATCAGGCAGAATCTGAAAGCAGCATAGGATAGGCAGAAAAGCTATGCAGATAAGCATAGGGTGAGCAGGGAGTTCAGTGTTGGGGATCATGTTTACCTCAGAGTGAGAGAAAAGAAGAGTTCCTTGAGGCTTGGAAGTTGTGCCAAGATGTCACCAAGATATTGTGGGCCGTTTGAAGTGCTTGAAAGAATAGGGCCAGTTACATATAGACTTGCATTTCCTGCTAGTAATAGAGCTCATAATGTTTTTCATGTTTCTTTGCTTAATAAATATGTACATGATCCTAACCATGTGATAAATTGGGATGTGATTTAGGTGGAAACCAAGGGAGAGTTTTGAATCGATCCAATGCGCATCCTCAACAGGAAGGTCACAATGCTCTGGAACTGGGCCATAGGGTAGGTAAAGGTGCAATGGGAGCACTACGAACTTGAAGAGGCTACGTGGGAGCTGGAGGATGCCATGTGATTGGAACAGCCATTTTTGTTCAATTATGCAGATCACTGAGGTGGTACCAGTGTAGCATTTTGTTCAAATTTTGTAAAGCACTGAGGATAGTGCTATCGAAGGGGGAGGGGAATGTAACACCCCGGTTTTGACCCCATTGCATTAGATGTATATGATTTATATATTGTAAATAATCATTGTGCGGAGCTAAAGGCCAAGGCCCCACCATCAATTAATTATGCTATGTTTCGGATTGAAATTTTCATTGATCGTATCTCAGGGCATGTTGCATACATATTAAGTTTTGTCATCATGTAAATATACATCTTTAATTAAATGAAGCCAACCAGCTATGATCACTACAACCATATTGAAAAGGGCATGATTTTCCTAAGGATAAGGGGGGGAATTATTAAACTTTGAACCTATGGGGAAAAGCCATGTGTCAGCTGTTAAACCCTTTTGAATTGCTCATCTTTCCCTTGTCTTATCCAACTACCACCATTAAAAAGTTGTGTTGTTAGTTGGGGCAGTTATGGCTGGGGAGTGGAGTGTGGCAGGATTGTCAGTCCTTTTCCACACGTACACTCCACTAGCAGGTTGACCCTCATGTTGGAAAGGAAAACCACCACCGCCATCACTCCATGCAGACTCCCCATTCTCTCCACTATGCTATTCTCTCCATTGTCGACTCATCCTCATGCTTAGGAGGGGAATTTTTCATCCTCACGCAGGGACGGTAGTTCTTTTCATTGTCATGCACAAGATTCTTCCTGGTTTTTACTCACACAGTGAGATGGGAGTCGTGTTCTTTCACCCATGATTTTCCCTTGTGAATAAGCCATTCACGTTCTGAGTGTGCATGTTTTTCCATATGAATTTTGTGGATTGTGTGGGTGTATTTTCCCGTCACTTCAATGTTGAGATCAGGGCTGTTGTTCTTCCCCTAATTTGTGGTTGCTGTCGTTCTTCCCAAGATTTGTGGGTTTGCTATGGTCTCCCTTACGTTTTGGTTGTTGTGGATCATATGAAGTCATTTTGGCCATGATAGGGCCAAGAACGACTCAGGAGTTGTTTTCCTTGCCCAAGCTGTGAATCACTTGTGTGACTGCGTGTATGCAGTGGATGGTCTTCGAACTGTGTTGGGAGCATGGATGGGGGATTGGTTTGCTTGATAAACCTGGTGTGTTTGGAAACCACACAGACAGAGCTAGAGGGCTGGATTTCTTCTCCACAGCCCCTGAATAACACTGGAAGGGAAGTCAGGTCCTGAGGGACTGTGTAGCAAAGAAGGGACTGATTCCTTGTGTTGGGTGTGTGTGGGTGTCTTAGAAGTCAGGCTAGTTCTAGTGTAGGTGTTCCTAGCTTTGTAATGGGATCACCAGCTTAGCATTTAGCCTTTCCCAGCTCCTTGATGGCCTGATAAACTTGACCATGTTGGCTTGGCTATCTTGTTGATGGCCTGATAAAGCCAACTATGTTGGCTTGGCTGTGTTTTGTGTATCCTTGGCTATGTGTAAGCCTACTTGCTCCTTATTCCTTGGGGAATCATGCCCAGCTTGCGGGTGGCAGCATTGCTGAGAGATTAAGGAGCACGTTGGCCTATGGTTGGGTGGAACGTTGCAGTGACATAGCTGGTTGCAGGATGAGTTCTTTATAAGATAAGTAATCTTGTCTATTTTACTTCTGCAATTATATTTACTATTAATAAATTATGATGAACATGTTGAATGCTTGTATGAATGTATGTTTGCTTCCGCTGTATGATAAATAATCATGTATACATGTTCTAGTTCAAAGCATTTTGTTTCAGCATTTTATGTACATACATGTTCATGGGGCGGTTGCCCAGATGGTTAATGCCATGGTAGCGTCCTCTTCTCCGGTTGAAGGGTCGGGGACATTACAGAAACAATATCACAAGAGAAACATAGATTTATCCTGGGAAAACCATAAAGGGAAAAACCTAGCAAAATCTTCCTCAATATAAATGCCCCAAAAGATAAAAGGTAAAACCAAAAGGCTGATCAAAGACTGATCCTCCTCCTTCTCCAACTACTTCTCTATCCTTCACTAATGCGCTACACAAGTGAGTGTGTGTGTTTTAAATGAGGAGTGCCACACCTCTATTTATATTCATCTGTTCACTTTAATAATTAATTCCGACATGTAGGCTCGAGTTAATTATGTAGGCTCGAGTTAAACATGTAGGCTCAAGTAACCACAACTAGGTTGCTAATGACCCACCTTTACAATTTGAGGGGACTACCTCATGACTCTTATTAGTTCTTCCAAATAGAAGCATCGGAGTATAAATAAATACAATTGGTTCTCCCGGTAGGACCATCGGGGACCCCAAAAAAAGTACATATAGAATATTCTTCTAAGTTACAATATTTCAACATGTTCTGGCATTAAAAGAGAAAATTGCAAATGTTACTTTCAGACCAGCAGGTAAAACAAAATTTCAGTATATGTTCAAAATTCAGAGCAACATGAATATTTTGGGAGAGAAAAACGGGTTGGATCATTTACCTTGAATGGAAGTGAAATCAAATTGAATGTTGTAGCCTATATGTAAGGTTGTTCTTTCTTTTACAAGGGTCAATATCTACTACAGGAAAATCCAAGTGAGGCAGATCACTGGATGAAAATGCAAATTAGTGGTAAACTCAAAATTTTGCCAAATTTCCTTAACAATTCTATATTTCCAAGATCTGATTTGCAACTTGATCAATGGGTATTCAAAGCACTTTGGAACATTATGTTTTTGTTGCCTTCATGCAATAGTGAGAAAAGTTGAAAATTCATTGTGGTTGAAATAAGGTTTTCCATACCTAATGGGTTTCTCAAATTGGATGTATTAAAGGATTTGATTACTAGAACATGTGTGGAATCAATTTGTTGGTTGCATTAAGCAATGGGTTGCAGATCTTAAACCATTTTTTTGCAAATATTATGAGCTAATTTCATGTAGCAGCTTGTTTTCTTTGTCAATCAGTGCCACTATTATGGATATGAATGCATTTTCTGACCTGGAGTTATTGGAATTCTCAAGCAAAAAAATCATAGTGGACAGAAAAAAGCTCTACTTAGTTTTCATTGATGATGATAGAATGGTTGATAGTGTCTTATCCAGCAACCTAAATGCACATGAGTATAAAACATAGTCTGAGACAGAAAAGGGTTAAGACAATCAAGAGTTGAATTGGGCCTTTGAATTCTACCAAACAAATTCCATGATATATAACTACAGGCTGAATTTCTTATAAGGATGACAAGATTTGTTGTTTTCCCAAGCGCTCTCTAAATGTTGAGGACAGATTTAAAGCTAAAATTCACAGGTTTGAGCTATCGTGAGGATACTTTGAAGCAGTCATAGTTGGTACACCAAGAATGAAAAAATTAAATTACATATGATGTTGGGTTGAAAGCACTATTATAGAAATGAATTGTGAATTTGGGATATCAACAGTATGTTTCTCTTTTTGCCATAATTTCTCTTACTAACATTATGGATGAGATTTTGTATGGAGTTAATTTGTCTCATGAAAGGATTACATGCTCTATTTAAACCAATATAATCAATGAGTGGCATTCAAGTTCAATAGTTAATGTGGAATCTATGATAAGTGGAACTCGGGACATTAACAATCATGATGGCTAGTTCATGTTTTATGCATACATGTTTTTCTTTTAAAATATGGAAAAAATTGAAGTGGGCATATCTCCCAAAAGGTGATCTGGGTCTTCCTGAAATTTGGTGAGTAGATGTACCAAGGTAATATGAACAATACCTCAAAGTTACAGCCTAGTTTAGTTTGTATTTTGTGAAATATTGGTTCAAGAAGTTTAGCTGCAACACATTTTTATTCATGTTCATCTACAAAAAAGTGCAGAATTTGATTTGAGTATATATTTAAATTGGTAAGCTATATTTTCACAAAACTTGGATATGGAATGAATAACATCAGGATGAACAACTTTGGTAAGTTTTAGCCCAATCCAATGCATGATTTTCGAGAAACTAGCCATCATCACCTACAGCCAATTTACATTTTTCTCGAAATCCGTGATGTGGGTTTCTCTAATTTTTGGTGTGGAGATGCATTATAATGGTCGTTACTTGCTTGCAAAATTTTAGACCAACCTAGTTTATATTTTGTGAAATATTGGTTCAGGAAATTCAGCTGCAACACATTTTTATTCATGTTCATCTACAGAAGTGCAAAAATTGAAATGAGCATATAATGCAATTGGTAAGTTGGATTCTCATGATTTTTGGAAAGTGCATCATACCAAGATTAACAATCTTGGTAAGTTTGATCCCAATCCAATGTACAATTTTCAAGAGAATGGCCATAATCACCTACAACTAATTTGCATTTTTTTCAAAATATGTGATGTGGGTATCTCTAATTTTTGGTGTGTAGGTGCATTGGACTAGTATAAACTTTCCTGAGAAATTTCAGCCGAATCCAGTTTGTCATTTGGGATAAAATTACTTTGTAAGTTTTCTGCTCAAAAGGTTGCAACACTGTAAATCTTTCCTTTTTTGCGTTTCACGCAGCTGCAACACTGTAAATATTTCATTTTTCTCGTTTTGTGCATCTGCAAAACCGTACATATTTTCTCTTTCCCGTTTCATGTAGCTGCAACACCGTAAAAATTTTGCCTATTTTCCCATTTTAGGAAGCTGCAACTCCGTAAATATCGATCATTTTTCCGCTCCACTCAACTGCGACTCCGTTAAAATTTTGCCCATTTTTATTCTTTTCGCAGCTGCAACTCTGCCATATTCATCCTATGTATAGCTGTGACTCCGCTAAAACTTTTCCTATCCTTCTACTTGTCGCAGTTGCAACTCCCCTTGCGTAGTAAAATGAAAAGCAACAAGTGAATGGATGTTACACAGGTATTGGGTTGCATGAGGACATGCAACAAGTTCAGTTTGGGGGTGATGTTGGGCCCCGAAATTCTCAATTTTTCCATCACTTATCGACATATATTTCATCCATTTTCTTCCCATTAGCGCCCATTTATCATTCCATTTTCCATCCATTTGTTGTAACTGTGCGTAAAACAACATACTACTTCCATTGATGTTTTAAGTGGTTAATAATGATTATTTTCCTTTATCTTTGATGAATTGAAGACTATTATGCATAATTTTAATAATTATGGTTTATGGAGTGATTTTTCACGTACACAACACTCATAGCTATCTGTTACAGCCTTAACCGAAAATGCATGTCAAATAAGAACACCTTGATTCATGTCTCGATTTACAGGCAGATGGAAAAGACTCTCAAAAATATGAGACATGGGTTTTATGTGTAACAGACTCATTTACCTGACTTGCAAGGAAATTTCCAAACAAATCCATGGTTTTCGATATACAAGTGGTTCTTCGAGAGGGTATTTTCCATATTTACTATTGCGGCCAGTTCCAAAGTTGTTAGCAATTACGGTCGTGTTTCAGATGTTACATATCACAAGTTGGGGGTTCAATTCTTCATTTCCATGAGATAATTTTATGTATAAATATGTAATCAATCTCATTTAGAGGAAGAGAGAAACCAATGGTATGATGTAGGATTTGATCCAGATCTGTTGTAATCATTCCATTCTGATAATACATGGTGGCAATTTCTTAATTCTAGAGTTGTAGACTTTCATTGTGAAGATCTAGCTCTGCTCAATGAAGGAAGGGCCCTCTTCCCTAAGCAGATACCGGTAGTGTTGATTGTAGGTGTTTTATTTTGTATATTTGTTTATTTGTTAATTCATGCTTTCATTCATTATATTGATCATAGTTGTTTTTATTATTTAGTTCATGCTTTCATTAGATTTATCATAGTTGTTTTCCTATTAATTCATCGTGATATATCATTGGCCAACTTAGCATTGCTTCCAGGTTTATGTATTTAGATATTGTTTCATAAGAATTGATTCTCTTGAAGTGTGATTAGATTTACAGTTTGGATTTATGAATAGGTTTTAGGTTTGATTTCTTTTCAAGAAGTTGTGACCTAGTTTACAAACAGTTTTGATTGCATACCAATAGATAACAGTGTCAGGTAGAAATTGTGCTTGCATAGAACTCGCACGATAGCCTTGAAATAAAATACTTCCTCGGGTTGATAATTTATGTTTATCACTCTGGATGTTAATTTTTAATTAACTGACATATAGTGGGCCCAATAGTTTCAAACCTTCTAACTTCAGGAATCAGCAGAAGCCGCCATCCCAAGTTGAGATGAAGCCAACCTAAGTGGTGGGAGAAAATCCCAGAGAACCACAATAGAACATAGAACCACTCCAATGTTGGAAATGTAGAGGACCCCACATGCACAGGAATTTTCCACTTAATAATGAGAATGCAAGGCCAACTTACAACATTCAAGAGGCAAAAGTAGTGGGTCAAGTAGCAAGGGTCGTCCCTAATACTTACGTTGCACTTGAGGCAACGGAAGTATGCAGTAGAGATCCTGAAGAGGTTTAGGATGATGGCCTGCAAGGCCATGGCCACACCTATGGCATCGAACCTGAATCTATTGAATAATGCTTCATCAGATTCGGTTGATGCTATTATGTATCGTCAGATGATTTGTTCCTTGATGTACCTAATGAATACCAGACCAGATATTTGCTTTGCTGTGAACACATTGAGCCAGTTCCTGATAGATCCTAGACATGTTCACTTGATCGCTGTAAAGCATATTATAAGGTACCTAAAGGGTACAGCTGATTATGGGATCAAGTATGAGGTGAATTAGAAGATTAACCTGGAGGGTTATGTTGATTCAGATTGGGCAGGCAATGCCATCGATAGAAAGAGCACTTCAGTATGCTACTTCAGTATGGGATCAGGTGTGATCTCTTGGTTTACCAGGAAGCAGCCCTATGTGGCACTGAGTACAATTGAAGCATAGTATGTCACAGCTTGTTCAGCTAGTTGTGAGGTAGTATGGCTAAGGAAGCTACTGTCTGATTTATTTATTCTCCAGTTGGATGCTACTTGTATATATTGTGACAACCAAAGTTGTGTGAAGTTGTCTGAGAACTCGGTGTTCCATGACAAGTCAAAGCATATCAAGATCAAATATCACTATATCAAGGATATGGTGCAGAGAGGAGCAGTGAAGCTCCAGTATGTTGCGACGGATGAGCAGATAGCTGATGTGTTGACTAAACCATTGGCTAGAGCGAAGTTTGAGTACTTTAGGAAGAAGCTTGGTGTTCTCCAAATCGAGGTTCCCTCCAAGGGGAGGTGATGAGTCTGAGAGCCATTCTGATGTGGCTGTGGGATGTGTTCCCACATGATCAAATGTAAGTGTAAAGCCTTTCTAGCATGGATACGGGTTGTGTTCCCCACATGGCTAGATATAAGTGTTGATCCCTTCTAGCATGGATGTAGGATGTGTTCCCCACATGGCTGAATATAAGTGTTGAGCCTTTCTGACATGGTTCTTGGATGTGTTCCTCCCATGGTCAGATATAAGTGCTGAGCCTTTCTAACATGGTTCTTGGATGTGTTCCTTCCATGGTCAGATATAATTGCTGAGCCTTTCTGACATGGTTCTTGGATGTGTTCCTCCCATGGGCAGATATAAGTGCTGAGCCTTTTCGATATGGTTCTTGGATGTGTTCCTCCCATGGTCAGATATAAGTGCTAAGCCTTTTTGACATGGTTCTTGGATGTGTTCCTCCCATGGTCAGATGTGAGTATTGGGCATGCATTTCTAACATGGTTGATGGATGTGTTCCTCCCATGGTCAGATGTAAGTGTTGGGCAGGTCGTTCTAACTACGGGTCAAATATAAGCGATGTTACAGAGAAAAATTCCTATGGCTTGGGGTACCACAACAGACAGAGTAACCGCAGAAATCAATCCCTTCCAATATGCAAGAGAAATAAACATCTGACAATAAAGGATCTTGAAACATACCTTATTCTGGATGGTTGATGTAGATCCCTATTGAGCTTTTCTAATCTTGATTGTTTTAGCAATTTGCTCTCTCAAAAATCAACAAACAAGACAAGCGTGATATATAATGGTGTTAGACCTACTCTAGCATATATAATCAATAACATATAAGCATTTAAAAGCATCCATGGAGTCAATAGTCATTTAAATACACATTATTGGATAGGAAAAGATATTTCTATTAATATAAATCAGAGATTACAAGAATGACAACCTCTGTCAGCACGTCTGTGAAATGGAGAAACTGAGTCCTCCTCCTGGGCCTCCACCACTTCAATCCTCCATCTCTCGATAGCAAGCTCACTAGCAAAGGAAAGCTTGGGAAGAACACAAAGTGCTCCAAGGGAAAAAGGGATGTAGACTCAAGTATAAGCTTCGGCAACAATGGACTATAGTTTTCTTGCTCTTCAATTCCCCCCCCTTCAATGTATCCAAAGGGTCCCTTATATAGTGCTTCAATGGGGTAATGGAAGATCGAATCCTAGGGATATTAAGGCATATAGAAGGCCAAGAGACAAGTGACTCATCTCCACATCAAGGAAAACTCCAAAACTATTTGGCCTTTTGCACACATCCCGATGTACGTGAGTTTAAGGGTCATATTCATGTATATACGCGAGAATGGGTTTAAAAGTCACGTATAGAAAATAATGCATGTTTTTAGGGATGATCTTGGAAACATCAAAGGTAAAAAATTGGTCCATGGGGTCCAAAGAGTTTGCAGAGGGATAAGGAAGGCCATAAATATGTGATCTACCATGTGTGGTAAAATCAGTTGTAACAGATGCCCCCTAATGTGTGAGGTTAGAGGGGTGATACGATGGCCGAAATACATTATAAGTCCATCCCAGAAGTGGAGTGATGAAGAACCAGGTGGAAGAACCATCCATCCAACAATATAGTACAATAATCAAACTTTGCACATGACTGCAAGTACATACATCAGTCCCGGATACATAAGAGTATAATGGCCATGAATAGGCATGATAAAAAATATGACATGTGTGGTCATCGCCACGTACAATATAGATATATCAGAATCTCCTTGATGAATATATACAAAGGATCATGATCTCCATGAAATCTGAAGATATACAATGGATCAAGATCTCCATCATGGCTGAAGATATCTGACATACACTGAAATCAAGTCACGAGAGCTGAAATCTCATGAACACTAGCACAATCAAGGAGGTAGCATATCAAAAATGCCACCAATCTAGAAAGTCTTATACACAATATGCTATGAGTACATGTCCTACTATGTGAATAGAGGTGTTGAGGTCGAACATAGTAGTCCATCATCTGATTACTGGTCATTGATGCATACCGTTAACAGGCGCGAGATCACCCACTGATAGTGAAAATGGGAATCAAGGTACTAGAGTGCAATCTAACAAGTGTGAATAAATGTGTTGAGGTTGAACACTTGAAAGAATCCATTGATCAGGGGAAATTGATGTATTCCAAAAACGGTCGATGGCGAGAGAACCTACCACTGATGAATGCAAGTCTCAAGGCACTCAAAATGACTCTAGACTCCTATCCCAGAATAAATGATCTAAAGTCGATGGGATGAAATCCGCTGGAAGGAGGGCATTAAAACATCCCCCATCATCCAACACGAGGTACTCAACAAAACTATATAATGTGGAAGGACTTGATCATAATGTGCACGAACTAATAATAGTACCGGGAATGGCCGACATTCAAAGTCAAGAAAACTGAGGAATGGCCGACTCAAGCTTCAACTTCCTTCGAATAAGATCATAAAGGCAAATGGTGACTGAATGTAGGAAACATAGACTCAATATACAAAACTGGGACATCTTTGCGACATAGGAGGCATCGACAAAGGATCCATAGGGACTGGAAGCTTAACTAGTCGGTGGAGATAAACTTGGAGAAACAAGTACAGCTCCTAAAGTCAAACTATTAACCCAACCAGTGGATGTGATATACAGTGCTCTGTTCAAAGGCGACACGACTCGACTGCTGCCAAAGATAACATCTTTTCCTATCCAGCTTTTTGGTTTTTTAATTTTTTTGGACTTTTTCAGATCTTTTGAAAAGATTGAAAAAGAATAACAGTGATTTATAGTTACAAATCTAGGAGGAGATGAGTGTCAAGGGGAAAACAAACTAGTTCCAAGCAGTGGAACATACCTATGCTCAATGCAAGGAAACATGTGTAAGATAACGACACTCGGGGGAAAGTCCCCTCCCAGTAAAAAATTGGGAATCAAGTTGCAAAAAATATATAAAATGGCTTTGCTTGGCTAGACATGAGACAAGCTCGGGCTATATGGCTGATAATCAAAGTCAGGGAATCCAGCATAAGGCTCAATAAGGCAAGCAAAACTCATGATAATGTAATTACAACTTGACATATACAAGGGAGTCTTGGGTAAATGGCCAACATAAAGGTCAAGAGGAGTATGAAGCTCTTGCTCAAAGTCATAGCGGTACTATACAAAGGACTCCTGAACCTAAGAGAGGACTCACAACATGGGTACCAAATGCAAAGGGGAGCTAACTAGGACACCCATGTATAAGAAAGCTCTACCATTCACATAGTACCACTTCTAACAATAGCATGAAGGTTCCATGATACCATGGAATGGGTTCATACCTAAGCTTAAAATGAAACAATCATAAGGTCATGCAAAATGAAAGCGGATGTGAAATCCTAACCTATATGCCAGTTTAGACATGATACCTATGATAGGAATGAATAGGTCGAAACCTCAGAGAGAGTATACAAAAATTGGACCCTACATGACAACCATATTAGTCCAAAACAACCCAAAATAGTCAATAAAGAATCCAAACTATAGGGAATAGGGAGGAATGATCATGACAAATAATTTCAAAGGAAACAATGCAGTGGATGATGGGCCATGAAAAGGAATGTAAAGTGTAGACCCAACGTTCATGTATCCACTACCACCCCCATGAGGGTGACCACAGGTGTAAAGACCAAGCAAAGTGAATAAAAATCCTCTACAAATGGAGTAGAGGATGGAATATGACCATTCCCAAATCTAGGAGTATGGTAAGGGGATGTGATGCCCCCAAGTATGACACCAGGGTCCGTACTAGGACCAAGTACAGGTGATAGGATACCAGGAATGCCGAAAATAAAAGGACCTGAACTCAAGAGAGCATAAATATACTCAAGTAAACACGATCCCAAAGGCCAACTAGTGCACAAAGAGCACACTCCTAAGAAAATATACAGCCAAAATACAAGCAAACCAAGGGGAGGATGTGTGAGCTCCTGAATGCAGCAGGTATGTCTCACCTAGGAGAGGCTCAAAACTCCCATACACTACAAGCGGAGGTACATAACAAATTATAGTGGTCCTCAACTTCAACATAAAGTGACTATGTTGTCCGACCTCGACCTGGCTAGAACACTCACAGAATAACCTCTGCAAGTACCCCCTGTGATACCTAGGTAAGGAAACTAAGGTCACCTCAATATAACCAATGCTCAGGCGGATAGTCATAGGAAGGATCGACCGTATGGGCAGGGTATCAAAGCTCAAAACTCTCGAAAGAACCCTCAAATATGAATACAATCCTGGAAATATTTTCGATGCTCACAAAAGGTGACCAAGGGCCATCCCAATCACAATCATGTGCACTGCCTCATACTTAACTCCCATGTAAGAGGAGCATCCTAAGAAACACTAATTATATCAAGGATTTCTCTCTCACCTAGACAGACACCTAATTGTTTTGTTTAGTGGTCTTGGATAATTAACTTCACAATGAACTATTCCAAGACCCTAAAACCTATTCTTGTTGGTGAACCCTATAAAAGAAAAGTGTGTAGTTCATTTTATTATGTGTTGATTTTAATTGGCTATAATTACTCAAAGGGTAAATGGACATGAAACTAATGAAGTTATGACTCAGTAGTGAAATAAAAGTTCACACCTAACAAGCAATGCCAAGTGCAATGTGAAGAATAAAGAACATGGTATGCCACTACATGAGATGCATAAAAAATAATTCCTTTCTGAATGCCAATGCAATCCTTCCTATATGAAAGCCTAATACAACTCTCATCCAAGAAATCCAATGCAAGTACCTCCTCAAATCCATTTGCAAAAAAATGCAACTACTTTGTATTTTTCAATATAAAAGAATGGAAAATGCAATAAAAGTCTTATAAAACTCCTAGTCTCTACAGCAAGTATAAAACACAAGCGCAACAAAACACCAAGACAAAAAGAGTAATGCACTAAAGGCAAAAAAAAAGGATAAATGACTAAAGCTACTTTCAAAGAAAAGTCAATTAGAAAGCAGTCTCTGGTCACAAATGAAGCATCCAACAGACAACATCAGAACCTAGGAAGACCCAACCACACTCACAACCCACCCAGCAACTTCCCACAACATCAAAATCAACCAAAAGGGAGGATGTACACAACTGTTTAAAGAATAGCTGCATATGTACATGAATTTTGGCAAAAAAGCTGCATGTATACGTGGATTTTGGCCAAAAAATTGCATGTATACATGACTTTTGGCTAAACATCCACGTATGTACGCGACTTTTGGACAAAAACCTGTGTATACAAAGAAGACAGTGGTAGAAAGCAGGCCAAGGGTCAAACCAATAAAGGGGAGTGTCAATGGATGAACATACTATAAAATGCAACACATAAACAAGGAGAAACAAAGAGCAAGTCAATAATATTAAGCACATTGTGCCCCCAACCCCAAACGAAAACAAAGAACTTCCCCAGTGTGGTCGCCAATTCTGTTATGGAGAAAACTTCCTATGGCTTGGGGTACCACAACAGACAGAGTAACCGTAGAAATAAATCCCTTCCAATATGAAAGAGAAATAAAAATCTAACACTAAAGGATCTTGAAACATACCTTATTCCGGATGGTTGATGTAGATCCCCATTGAGATTTTCTAATCTTGCTTGTGTTAGCAATTCGCTCTCTCAACAATCAGCAAACAAGACAAACATGCTATATAATGTTGTTAGACCTACTCTAGCATATATAATCAATAACATATAATCATTTAAAAGTATCCATGGATTCAATATTCATTTAAATACACATAATTGGACAGGAAAAGATATTTCTATTAATATAGATCAGAGATTACAAGAATGACAACCTCTGTCGGCACGTCTACGAACCGGAGAAACTGAGTCCTCCACCTGGACCTCCACCACTTCAATCCTCTATCTCTCGATAGCAAGCTCACAAGCAAAGGAAAGCTTGGGAAGAAGACAAAGTGCTCCTAGGGACAAAGGGATGCAGACTCAAATATAAGCTTCAGCAACAATGGACTATAGTTTTCTTGCTCATCAATTCCTCCCCCTTCAATATATCCAAAGGGTTCCTTATATAGTGCTTCAATGGGGTAATGGAAGGTCAAATACGAGTGATCTCAAGTTAGATAGAAGGCCAAGAGACAAGTGACTAAGCTCCACATAAAGGAAAACTCCAAAACTATTTGGCCTTTTGCATATATCCCGATGTACGCGAGATTAAGGGTCATATCCACGTATATACATGAGAATGGGTTTAAAATTCGTGTATAGCAAATAATGCATGTTTTTAGGGATGATCTTGGAAACATCAAAGGTACAAAAGTGGTCCATGGGGTCGAAAGAGTCTACAGAAGGACAAGGAAGGCCATAAATATGTGATCTACCATGTATGGTAAAATCAGCTATAACAAGTGCTAAAGAAGACCTACATGGAGGCTAGGCCTACAACTAGCATGAAAATGGGTTGGATCTGTAGAAATTCCTGTGACGAGAAGAATGAAAAGATAGTACCATTTGATTGAGATAGTGGAAGCAGTGATGATGATGATGATCTAGCTTTGATGACAATCCAAATCAAGTGATGATCCAGACTTGATGATGATCCAATGATACTCGAGATCAAGTTATGATCCAGTGATGCTCTAGATCAAGTGATGATCCAGACTTGATGAATAAGACTTGACGATGAAGATGAATTGAAGATGAAGATGACTTAATGATGATCCAAATGATACAGAGAAGAAGACTTGTGCTAATAAATTGTGTCGAGAAAATACCTTCCTATTTAAGAGGGAGTGTTGATGTATTTGTAACTTTGGAATGTATTCACTTGTATATCTTATGTATTGTACCCCAATGTTTATTCCAGGAAGTATCTGTAATGTAATTGAGTCATGTCATGCCCTGATGTTCCAATTGGGAGATTCAATAATGTAAACAAGTCATGTAAAAGTCATTGAGGTTAACCCTCCATTGTAAGTCGAGGCAATAGTCCCCTCAATTGAGTTAAGGTTAACCCTCCTTGTTGATCAGAGGGCAAAGTCCCCATAGTTGTGGGGCACTAGGGTTATTAGAATCTCATAGAGATGTCGAACTTGGTAAGTAATTGTTAAGTGGGGCCGACTTGTTGGAGTGGACTTTAACTGAATGAAAGAATATAAATAGAGAGTGAGCCTCTCTATTTATAACACACACACTCACTCATTGAGGCGCATGAGTGAGAGAGGAGAATATCTCTCAAGTGAGAGAGAGAACAGCTATGGATATCATCTTTTCTGTCTTTGGGTTTTACTGCTGCCATTGGTGCTCATTCTATCTTTGAGGAAGTTGCGAGGTTTTCTCCTTTATGGTTTCCCCGAGGAAAATTTATCTGTGTCTCTTGTCTCTTTTGTTTATTGCTCTGCATGTTATTCTCTTAGATAAGATCCTAGATCATATTGCTTAAATGATAAAAATCTAACATTCCTTCATCAAAATAATTTTTTAAAGGGATACCAAAGACGATGGAAATCATTTTTACCTATTATTTATTAGTTCTAATCTAAAGTGAAGGAAGATATTTTTTTATGGAAAATCCTTGGGATTCATTCAAAATGGGTTCGTACCATAAGAACACTAACATCCCTAAAACTAGAATCTCTAACACTAGCATCCTAAGAACACTATCATTTATATAATAATATATAAATGTTTATATTACAATTATAGTCATTTAGGGTAGTATTTAATAATTATTACATTGTAATTAATGATAGTCATACATTTTCCTAAAAGACGTGACTTATCATCTTTTGTATGTATTTATATGCACGTCTATTGTATCACAAGACATAAATGAGTTAATAATAGATAGTAAATATTTATCCTTTGAGGAATTATATGGACTTATCCTAGTTATAATGGATTCTCGAGGGAAAAGACCCATAGGGTTCACTTCAATCGGTATATGTAACACCCCGGTTTTGACCCCATTTGCATTAAAAATGTATATGATGTAAATATTGTATTTAATCGTGTTGCAGAGCTAAAGGAAAAAGCCCCACCATTGATTTATCGTTTTATGTTTCGGCGATTAAAATATTACCGATGGTATTTCATGCTAGCCGACACATTATAATTTTGGACATCATGTAAATATGCAATTTAATTAAAATACCCACAACTAGCTATGTCAATGCAACATTAAAAGAAACGGGGGCATGATTTCCTAAGGATAAAGGGGGGAAATATTCAAACCTTTGGGCCAGTGGGGAGAAGCCAAATGTCAAAAGGAGAACCCATCAAACTGTCAACTACCCATGGATGGGAAATGGATGGGAAATGTTTTTGTTAACATTCAATGGTTGGGACCTCTGCTGGGAGATTTTGTGTTGTTTCTACATTCCCACGGTTGGGATTTTTGGTGTTTTAGTGTTTCATATCCAACGGGGGGAATAGACCCACTATATTAGGGATTGAGGGATTCATTCTGGCTCACGTGAAGCCATATATCATTTTTGGAAACGAATTGCAAAGGATGGGATGTTTTACTCAATTTCCATTTCTAAATTTGGCCTCCGTGATGTTTTCCTTCAATCCCATAACTGTAATTGTTGTGTATACATCTTTTGTTTGGTCTCTGAACTAGTTTGGGAGTGGAAATGGGGTTTGACTAGCTTGATAAACCTAGTGTGGGAAGGAATCTCATAGACAGATCTAGGGGGTTGGTTTTCTTCTTTTCACACCCTGAATAACACTGGAAGGGAAGGCATATCATGAGGGACTGTGTAGCAAAGAAGAGGATGCTTCCTTATGTTAGGTGTGTAGATGTTCTAGAATCCAGGATAGATCTGGTGTAGGTGTCCATAGCTCTATGGTTGATGTCACTAGCTTATTAGTCAACCTTTCCATCTCCCTTGTAGTAGATAAACCCAACTGTGTTGGATTGGATAAGTTTTGTTGTATCATTAGCTATGTGTGAGCCTGCTAGTGTTCCTTATTCCTTGTGGAAATCATGCCCAACTCGAGGGTGGCAGTGCTGCTGAGATATTGATGAGCACATTGGCCTATGGTTGGGTGGAACTTTGCAACAACATAACTGGTTGTGGGACGAGCTTCTTCCAAGATAAGTCTCTCTTGTGATAATATCTGCATTTATATTTAATAATGAATTATTATGAACATGTGAAAGCTTGAATGGAATATATTTTTCTTCCGCTGTATGTTAATGATTTATGCATCTGTGTATGTTTTTATTTCAATGCATTTTATATTACGTTATGGGGATTAGATTTCCCATATTGATAGCAGCATAGTCACATCCTCTCTCTGCTGGAAGGGTAGGGACGTGACAGTGTGGTATCCGAGCTAATGTTCCAACTTTGGGCCTCAATGGGACATGAAGAATCATGCCCTTGTGTCCAGCTGAGAGAAGCTAACAGTAGAAGAATTCAAAAATTTTCTAAGTGTTTTCTTGTCGACAGAAAGAACATGAAGTTGAGCCGATACGATGGCTATGTTTCCTGCTTTTTGTTGGCACAACGAACGAAGCCGCCTAGAATTCGTTGATGAAAGTGGAGCCAATACATGTTGGTGTTACGGAGAGAAATTCCTATGGCTTGGGGTACCACAACAGACAGCTAGACTCTAGAAATAAATCTTTCTCAATATGCAATAGAAATAAAATGTCTAACACTAAAGGATCGAACCTCGTACCTTATTCCGGACGGTTGAAGTAGATCCCTGTTGAGCTTTCCAATCTTCAACTTGAATTGATGTAATACTTCCTCAACAATAAGTAAACAATACAAGCATACTATATTTCATGGTGTTAGATCTATTCTAGCATATATAATCAATAATGTAAAAGAATTTGACATATTCCAATGGATACAATATTCATTCAAATACACATTACTGGACAGGAAAAGATATTTCTATTAATATGAATCAGAGATTACAAGTGACAACCTCTGACGGCACGTCTGTGAACCGGAGAAACTGAATCCCCCACTTGGGGCTCCACCACCTCAATCCTCCATCACTCAGATAGCAAGCTCACTAGCAACAGACAAGCTTGGGAAGAACACAACAGTGCTCCAAGGGACAAAGGGATGCAGACTCAAGCATAAGTTCTGGCAACAATGGACTATAGTTTCGTTACTCTCAATTCTCTCTTATGCTTTCAATGTCTCAATGGGTTCCTTATATATATTTTCAAAGGGATACTGAAAGGTCGAATCCATGCGATCTCAAGGCATATGGAAGGCCAAGAGTCATATGAGTCGGATCCAAGTCAAGGAATTCTCCAAAAGGATTTGGATTATGTACACATCCTGATGTACGTGACTATAAAGAGAATATCCGCGTATGTACGCGGTTATCGGGGAAAAAGCCGCGTATATCACTTTTATTATGTTTTTTAGGGATGATCAAGGACACATCAAAAGACAAAAAGTGGTCCATAGGGGCTAATGAGTCTACAGTGGGATAGGGGAAGGCCATACAATGTGCGATTCACCTAGTGTGGTGAAATTCCCCCTATAACAGATCCCCCCTAATGTATGAGATCAGAGGGGTTATACGATGGCCGAAATACATTATAAGTCCATCCCAGAAGTGAAGTGATGAAGGTACCCAAATGGAAGACTAGCCACCCAATCAACATAGTATAATAATACAACTCTGCATATAACTGTAAATACATATAGCAGTCCCGGATACATAAGAGTACAATGGCCATGAATAGGCATGAAACATGATAACACATATGTGGTCATCGCCACGTACAATATACATAGATCAGAATCTCCATGATGAAGATATACAAAGGACCATGATGTCCACAAATGCTGAAGATATACAATAGATCAAGATATCCATAGTGGCTCGAAATGTCTGGCATATACTGGAACAAGTCACGAGAGCTGAAATCTCATGAACACTGGCACGATCAAGGAGGTAGCATATAGTGGATGCCACTAATCTGGAAGGTCTTCTACACACACCGGTACGATTACATGTCCTACTATGCGAATAGAGGTGTCGAGGTCGAACATAGTAGTCCATCGTCTAATTACCGGTCATTGATGTATACCGTTAATAGACGCGAGATCACCCACCAATAATGAAAATGGGAATCAAGGTACTAGAGTGCAAAATAACAAGTGTGAATAAATGTGTTGAGGTCGAACACTTGAGAGAATCCATCGATCAGGGGACATTGATGTATTCCCAAAACTGGTAATGGTGAGAGAACCTGCCACTGATGACTGCAAGTCTCAAGGCACTCAAAATGACTCTAGACTCCAATCCTAGAATAAATGATCTGAAGTCGATGGGATGAAATCTGTTGGAAGGAGGGCATTAGGGCATCCCCCATCATCCAACACGAGGTACTCAGCAAGGCTGTATAATGTGGAAGGACTCGATCATAAGGTGCATGAACCAGTAGCTGTACCGGGAATGGCCGACATGCAAAGTCAAGATAAATGAGGAATGGCCGACTCAGGTTTCAACTTCCTTCGAACAAGAGCATGACGGCATATGGTGACTGAATGAAGGTAGCATAGACTTGATATACAAACTGGGACATCTCTATGACGCAGGAGGCATCAATAGAGGCTCCATAGGGACTGGAAGCATAACCAGTCGGTGGAGATAAAACTCAGATAAATGAGTACAGCTCCTAAAGTCAAACTATAACCCAACCAATGGATGTGATATACAGTGCTCTGTTCGAAGGCGACACGACTCGACAGCTGCCAAAGATAATATCTTTTCTTGTCCGGATTTTTGGTTTTTTGATTTTTTTGGTCTTTTTCAGTTATTTTAAAAGCTTGAAAAAAGAATAAACTAGCTTTATAGTTACAAACTAGGAGGAGACGAGTGTCATGAAGGAAAACAAACTAGTTCCAAGCAGTAGAACATACCTATGCTCAATGCAAGGATACATGTGTAGGATATCGACACTCGGGGGGAAATCCCCTCCCGGTAAAAACGGAATCAAGCTGCGAAGGATATAAAGAAAGGCTCTACATGGCTAGACATGAGACAAGCTCGGGCTATATGGCTGAAACGCAATGTCAGGGGAGCCGGCATAAAGCTCAATAAGACAGGCAAAGCTCATGATAATGCATCCACAACTTGATACAAGGGAGTCCGGGGGATCATGGCCAGCATAAGATCAAGAGGAGTATGAGGCTCTTGCTAAATGTCATGGCAATACTATACAACAGACTCCCACACCCTAAAGGGGGAAACATCTGCATGGGTACCAAATGCAAATAAGGTGCTAACTAGGGTAC
The DNA here is from genome assembly GCA_001517045.1 of Pseudotsuga menziesii. Lineage (NCBI taxonomy): Eukaryota > Viridiplantae > Streptophyta > Pinopsida > Pinales > Pinaceae > Pseudotsuga > Pseudotsuga menziesii. Next base: position 1,259,014 of record LPNX010475785.1, read on the forward strand.
CCATGTAAGGTGAGGCTCTACCACTCATATCATGCCACTTCTATAGCAGCAAGAAGGTTCCATGACATAATAGAGTGGGTTCGTACCTAAGGGTATAGTGACATGGTCATAAGGTCATGCAAAATGCAAATGGTGGTGAACCTAACCTATATGCCAGTGTAGACGTTATACCTGAGATCAGTACGAACGGGTCAATCCATGGGCTGAAATGGCGCTGAAAACGGTCTTCTACATCACAGATTAGGTGAGAAACGGTCCAAAATGGTTAGAAACGGTCAAAACTATAGGAAAGGGGGTAAAAATTTTCAAATATTTGAAAAATTTTCTATAAATAGTAAAAAATAGAAATCATTTGAAACTTTTACCCATTGGAGCTCTGATTTTCAATTGCAAATTCCAGTAGATCCAGCTGGCAGAATTCACAACCATTTCTTCCAGGTATTTACTCATGCTCTCTGCTTGCATTTCAATATAATTTTTACAAGTTTTCATGGTCAAATGAGTTTTTTAAGGCCAAATCTACATGAGCGATGCGGCCCACACAGGTATCGAAGCTTTTTCCATGTATAGGGCTGGCTATACGTGGAAAAGGGGCTAGAAATCATGTACATATGCGACTGTTTTCAAAACAACCACGTATGACGCCGCGCAAAAGGATTTACAAGAATCTAATGGACATTTGGTCAATTTCTCATGCAGAATGGTGCTAGAGTGGCGAGAATGTGAGCATGGTGAAGTAGAGGAAGCAGTAAGGGCTGACAAAATGGATCAAGAAGCTCTAAGAAGATGCAGACTCTACAAGTTTTGGTGCCTAGGTGGCTTGAGGGCCAAACCAGGACTGTTACAGATGCTGGTAGACTATTGGGATCCAGACTCAGAGTCCTTCCGGATAGACAGTATGTCCCTCATCATTGAGGTGGAGGATATCTACTTTATCACAGGTCTATCTAGACGAGGGGAGATGGTGAAACTTCGTGCCCGAGGAGGGCCAGGTCATGGGCTTACTATCAATGAGTACATAGCTGTGTACTACTACCCAGAGAGTGAGAAGGTGGGGAGCCAAGTTCCCACCAACTCTATACAGGTGCTGGGCCTAAAGGCCATACTACTGACGCTAGGCAGGATAGCAGGCTTAGCATCACTCCATTAGGTCTCTCGGCCACTGATGTTCTATGCGGTGGAGTGTATGACACTGACCATCTATGACTGGAGTACTTCACTACTGAGCAACATGAAACATCAGCTCAGTGAGTGCAAGGCAGGTAGGATACGGAACTTCAGGTTCAGCAACATTTTGAGCACATTTTTCTTCGAGCGTGTTCCAGGATTGAGCCCTAGAGTGGATGTTCCTCTCCACAGGGTTCGAGATCCGGCCCAACGACGTTGGGAAGACGTGATGCACAGACTGGGGGTGGTAGGGTGGCCAACCCTTATCCAGCATACTTTTTTCCATGGTGGCAACGATAGATTGTTGCCATAGATGACTACCCTTATGCAGGGATAGATTTTCGGGGAGATCTGGACATGCCATTACCACCAGGATCAGCATATGGAGACATAGGTAATGAATCTCAACCCTTACTCTTTTTAAAAATTTTGAAATATTTAATTTTTTTGTGTTTTCTTGATTAATGGAATAAAAAATACATGTTTTTGGGTGACAATACACAATGACATCTACCATTCATGTGCAGATGTGGGACCACAGCGACCAGAGGGCTTCCCACATCATAGACGGAGGGGAAGAGGAGACGATATCACCGGTGTGGATGCGGAGCGAACGCTCCAAATCATCCATACCAACTTCATGCGAATTACTCATAGGGTTCCCATGGCACAAGTCGAGGACTTTCCTGAGGCTATGCAGAGACAGGTGGTGGGTGTACCACGCGCCTGGGTGCGTTTATTCCGGCGGCTAGCTAGAGCCGTGGTGACATATCATGATCACAACCCTCCTCCACCTCCACAGGACTAGACACCTGGGAGTGTATCTATTTTGTACTACCGTGTATATGATGGTGGCTTTCAAAGCCCCAATTTTGTATTATGACACTATGTATTACCACATTTTTGATATATAAAAAAGTTTTATGGTGATCGGTTTATTTATTTACATGTGTAAAAATTGTGTTTATGATTAATTTATGATGAATGAAACAAATGCCAATCTAACACATAGTTAGAATATGAGTCAGCAACTTGATTATAATTTCTTGGAATGTGTATATATGTTATACTCTCAAATTTTCATTCTAACAATCTCACACGTACGAATCTCCTCAATAACGTTGGATCTCTAACATGGTACAAACCATTGAGCTGTGACACTACTAACTCTGAATCAAGATGTACCTCAAGAGAGAGAACACCATGCAAAATGGCATCCCGTAGAAGCTCGATAACGGCACTATATTCAGTAACATTGTTGGAAGATGGCCGTAGACATACACCTCCTGAGGACAGTACTCGACCCATAGGAGTATAAATCACCCAAGCAGTTGAGGCTGAGTGCTGAGTGTGACGGCTTGCACCATCCATGAATCCTATGTAGGTGGAAGATTCCATTGACATCTGCCACAAGAAATGGAAACTAATCACAAACTCGATCACGATAAACAAGACCTAACTATGCAAAAAAGCTGTACAATAATATACAACAAGTAGCCTTGGCTAAAGATCATGCATAGTATTTTTTGAGATAGAGCCCATTTCTAGGCTCCGCCAAGTCCGTCCCTTCATAATCCACTAACTCGTAGGCACCCTTCTCTAACACATGCTTGACCACGTAAGGACCACGCCACATAAGATTGAACTTCCTTGCCCCCAAGGGTTCTTTCGATTGATCCCACAAAAGGACCAAGTCTCCCTCACTAAACACTCTCGAATGGACAGACTTATCGTATTGGGCCTTTACGTGACGCTTATTAACCTCTAGAGTCACCAAGGCATCTCTACGCTGCTCATCAAGTTGCTCAAGGTGAACCAAACGCTCCTCCAAAGGCGAAGTGTCTGGTAAGAGTTCCACGGCTAACTTCAATGAAGGAATCTCCTCACTCTCCACGCGGTCAAGCTTCGGAAGAAAGTCCGATCTATGATGGAATTCCTCCCATGGTGGCTCAACTCCCAACCTAGCCTCGATAATCACTTCATCTTAAGGGAAAACCGTATCAAGGCAGTCATGGGCATGAGAAGACTGTACTGCCCATGTCGATAGCACATAGGGGTCTTCCTCCTCCGTCCGCGAAGAGGAAGAACAAGGCTCTGCAGCAGACTGGATATTAGATTGGTAAGCTATCATGACTGCAGGCAACGGCACGCTCGTCTCGATGGCCTCACTCGAAGGACTCGGTGAAGGAAGAATCCAAGGATCTCCCATATGACTTGTGTGAAAAGGCACCGATCTCGTAGATGTCGAAGCACCATCGAAACTAGATCCTATCATGAGGACGGGTGCAGGACAACTAAAGGTTCCCATGAGGGATGGATACATGCCTACACCCACACTCCCAGTTGCCGGCTGGGAATGTTTAACTTTCGGAACCGAAGCTTCCAAAGATGTAGTAACAGGTGGATTCTTGAATGCCATTTGATCAATTGTTACAATCTTCCCATTATGAGGAAAGCATACAATGCAAAACACGGAAGACGCAATGGCTTGCATACTATACATCCAGTTCCTTCCCAGTGAGAGATTGTAGTCAAGGGGTGCATCAACCACCTCAACCTCTATCGCAACAGTCTTCCCTCCCAAATGGACTTTAAGGGAAGGAAGGATACCGTGCGGCCTAAACGATCTCCCATCAAAAGTAGTTAGCATGGTCGTAGATTTTGACAACTCAGGAGAAACGAGACCCTTCCAACAAGACAAAGACATCATAGAAGCAGCAGTGCCCTCGTCAATCACAGTGTGATTGACGATCATATTAAGACATTCTACATGCACCAAAAGGGACACATAGTAAGGCAAGAGAGGCTGATGTCCTGCGATTTCAAATTTGATCACTGAGGAAGAATCATCACCATTCACACAAAGAGCGGAAAGCAAATCCTTCCTTTGCGACGGACAACTCTGAAGCACTTTCGATGCAGACATCGCACAAGGAGTATGGCCCAAGTCCTCGACAACTGAATAATTCTGGGTGGCTCGAGCATTTGGGTTATGACCTGAACGCTTAAGTACCCCCTTAGGAATGCGAGGTGCAGCCTCAGGTTTATCTGCAGGTTTCTCAATGCGCAAAGGGGTTCCTGGTGGATCAGGTTCTTTGCCTGGGTTGGGTTATGACGAAGTATAATCTTTCGCATGTGTCACAACTTTCGCGGCACGGACCATATTAATGCACCCACGACCACTAGTTTCAGCTGGATCTTCATCACTAGATTGATCATGGGACTTCGAGTTCATATTCTGGTTATGCGGTAAAGGGTTCATTAACACAGCTGGGCCCTGTGCTATGAACTTCGAAGCTTCATCCATTCTAGGGCACAAGTAAGTGAGGTGATCGTCCTTACATGGCTTGCAAGGAAACTTAACCTTACGTTTATGTTGCTTGTCCCCACCAGCATTTTTACCATTCTTATCATTATTATTGGCATTCTCATTCTTATTCCCACCCTTTTTATTATTATTGTTTTTACCCTTTTTTCTATTATGTCTGGGTTGCTGGTTACCCTTCTGGTCAGATGATTGCACAGCAAGTACATTCGCCGTTTGGGTGGGCTGAGACGAAGCCGTAGCTTGTCCCGAGGCAGATTGGTTGATTTACAACTGAGAAACTTGTTTCACAACTGAACCTGCAGGTTTCTTACTTGCACAACCCACAATGCCGTCAGCATGTGGTCCAGGTTTGACCTTGGGATCGAAACTAGAACGAGGAGCGTTAGGTATAATCTCATATAACAAACTAGACTGACCATAGATCAAGTCTAGTTCCTGCGCCCTAAAGATGGCTTGTTCCTCATTTTGCACTCCGGATGTGGAAACATCCTTCGCTATATATGGCAATAAAGATTTGAGAAACCACTCAAGGAGGAACTCCGGCGGTATAAAGGCTTTAATTAATCTCTTCCGTCTACGCCACTCCTAAATATGATCAGAAATATGGGTGGCTTTATCTTGCCAAAATGTCGACAAGAGTTCAGTACCAACATCATAGCGTACTGGTAGCTGGAAGTGATTAAGGAAAGTCATCGCAAGGTCGTTGAACAAAGTAAAGGAACCGCTAGGTAACTCTATATACCATTTCGCCGTAGGCCCTGTAAGGGTGCGTTGAAATAGTCTCAAACGGACTGAGTCCTGATGCAATGAATTGGAAGAGCACCATAGGTGGAATGTCGTAACATGTTCACTCGAATCCTCTCCTGGTTTGCCTTCGAACTTAGGTATGTCCAAAGGAAGCTTAGTAGGGACAGCCGGCCAAGCCAGGTCATGAGCCATAGGATCGTTCGTAAGTCTCGATAAGTCAGGTAGATTGAGTGTCGTGAGGAAAGGGAGCCTAGGATGATGAGGCCTATGGACCGCTCCCTGGTTCATATA
>LPNX010475792.1:13814-26950 GCA_001517045.1 Pseudotsuga menziesii
TAAATGCACTCTTAGGAATTAACTATTCTATTATTTCCTTCACTTTTTAAGGATCCATCTTTAAAGTCTCTTGAGTAATGGAAATCTGAGGTATACTAATTCTTCTTTCATGAAGGTACACTTATGTATTTATGAATAATTTCTCTTTCTTCAGTCACTCTAACAAGTCTTGTCTTAAATTATTAAGATGCTCCTCTCTTGTCTTGCTAAAAATTAAAGTATCATTTAATTAAACCACAACAAACCCTAAATAATGCTTTAGAAACACTTCATTAATTAGTCTCATAAAAGTACTTGGAGCATTTGTCAAACCAAATGGCATCACCAACCATTAAAAGAGCCCCTTTTTGTTCTTAAAAGTAGTTTTCCATTCATCCCCTTCACAAATTCAATTTGATGATACCCACTCTTTAGATACATACTTCTAAAATATATTGCACCACTTAGAGAGTGCATCAAATCATCCACCCTAGGTATACGAAATGTGTACTTATTGGTAATTATGTTAATATCCCTATAATCAATATGTACATTATCCACTCTTTTTTGGTGAAATTGTAATAGGTACTACACATGGGATTAAGATTTCTCTAGTCATGATACTTTCCAACAACTCATGCATGTTGCTATTCAAATAATCATCTTCAATAGGTGACATTTGTTATGGGGCCTTGTTAGGTAAATTTGAACCTAGTACAAAATCTATTTTATGGGAAATTCTCCTCTTAGGTGGAAATCCCTAGGGAAACTCCTTTCAAATAACATCATTAAATTTAGTCAATTTCCCTTTTACTTTAGCCAGAATCTCCATTTTTTTCACTTTTAGACTTGGGATTTTTTGAATAGCAAAACAATATTATATTCCTCCTTTAAAAAATATTTGGCTAAACATAACATTAATCTTCTACCCTTCTATGACTATTGTACTTATTCCCATCATTTGTGTCCCCTTTTTATTCCTGCATAGCTACAATTCAAATCTTCCTTCCATCCTGGTTTAACATTAAGATATTCTTCACACTATCATAGACAATTTTCATATCATATTTCCAAGGATTATCCAATAGAAAATGGATTTAACATTCATTAGCACAACATTAGACATCACTTTATCATGATAGGTTCCAATATGAAAATTAATAAAACAATGTTTGGAAACATATACACGTATCCCTTTTGCATTGAGGTGCAACCTATCTTTAGGTTAAACTTCTCAATGACTTTTGTGGATACTAAACCCCCTATGCTACCTCCATAAAAATTAAAAACAATGCTTTACCTCCAATTTGATAGATGGTCTTGAATATTGATTTCCTTTTGAATCAACTCCTTTTCTATGTGGTTTTCTAGCTTTGGTAATGATCTTCTAAACAACAAAATTTCCCCTTACTCTTGTTAAAATTCATTCACATGTTATCTTCAATTATAGAATTAGACGTGCTTTCAATGCCTTGGGTAACACGATCCTTTCTTACCGTCTATTAGCACATAAATTTTCAAGACATTCACAAAAAAAATTCTTGGTGTTTAGCATCTGTAACAAATCATTAAGGATCTTCAATCCCTCTATTTCTATTATTTTTGCATCCTTCAAAGCTTCATTCACCTCTAAACCCCTCATTACTTCTCCCGTATCTTTGTTTTTGCAATGGTCACACAACTACCCCCTTCTTCCTTTTCTCCACTAATGTTCCATCTTCTATACATACCTCTGCCTCTACTTCTAATTGTTTTCACATTAGTACTTTCTTTCTTTCTTGGAAATTTTGCATTGACCTTCAAAGAAGATGATAGGCTTCACCAACAATGTTAATCCTCCGTATGCTTAATTCATCTTGAATGACATACCTCAAACCATTTACATGCCTAGCCACAACTCCTTCATTAGTATGTTCATACCTACTTAAGAAATTGTAAACTTCAAGTATATATACTCTTTACTGTAATATCCTTTTGCCTAAGGCTCTATAGATTCCTATATTTCAAATTCAAAGTATAGTTAATAGGCAAAAACTTGCCTTTGAGTTTAACCACTATTCTATCACAAGTCATGATTCTATCATTTCCTTTACTTCTCCTTTCTAACTGCATGGTGTACCACCATAAAGATGCATGTTCTTTCATCTTCATGCACACCATCTTCATTCTCTAAGGGTCTTTAATTTGCTTTACATAAAATAATTTTTCCATGTCTTTAATCTATTGAATTATCTCTTTTGGGTTCAAACTGTAACAAACCCAATTTCTACGTGGTGATTTTAGGAAAAAGAGATCATAATTTTTTTTTGTTTACCTTGTCTCAAAATAACCAAAGATGTTAGTCTCAAGGAGTATTTATGATCATAAGTAAGATACGTCCTGATTAACATAAATATGTAAATCAATTTAATTGACAACCATTTATTTGTTATGTTGGGTGTGGTTAATAATATGAGGTTTATGTTATCCAATCCATCAATATAGTAGAAGAAAGAAACCTTCACATTGTCTATTATTACACACCAATTTATTTTAATTGCGACCATTACTTATATAAACACCATGCTCTTAGAGTCATTATTTTTAACTAGCAATCATCTAGACTATGAAGCACATGAGAACATTAGCATATCTTCCATATCTACTTTCTCATGTCTATTATTATTATTGAGTCAAATTGCAGAAATAAAACATCTAAGAAACAAAAGGAAGAAAGAGACGCCAATATATGTGGTTCAACCCAATCTTGGGGCTACGTCTACGAAGAATTGTTAATATTTTTATTAATTTGTCCAACATAAGGGTTTACAATTATGTAGCACACCTGCTCATGTTTATTTGCCTTTCTCCACAAGTTCTCTTTCATGGAGAACATTTACACTTTACTATTTAGCCTTATTACAAAGCCGCCTTCTTAAACATGGACAATACCATCTAAAATAAATAGAAACATTTTAGGTTTACTATCCCTAGTAAAAATTACAAAAGACTATAATTATAAACTTACTAGGAAAATGTTTGAATACTCTATAGAGGTTTCATTGGTTTCAACAAATCTTTGTGTAACGTAAGGTTCTGTCCATTTCCATCATTTGATATATACTATATCTAGAGAGCTAAACTTTGTTTTGCTACTTAAAGTCACATTAGGCCTGGTCTCCTTACTCCATTTTTCTACAACAAATAAAATCTCTCAAATGACGTTATAAATTACAAAATTATAACTACTCAAATGAGAGTCTGTCCACCTTAGAGAGCTAAACTTTGTTTTGCTGCCGAAGGTCACATTCGGTCCGGTCTTGTTTAGTTAACCAATCATACAAACTAAACATATGGTAAGACTTTTCAATCAATATGGTAAGACTTTTCAATCTAAAGTATATTGAAGTGGTCAATTTATTTTAGTGTCATTTAATATGTCAAATTTGTATTTAATTAAATGATTGTCATTGTAAATATACAAAAAAAAGTTAACAAGTGAGCTTTGACCCATCAAATAATTACATGTTTAAGATATAATTTTCAAAAAATGCATACAAGTCAATGATTTATATATAACTTTTTTTTGGGTAAGTTCAGAGTCTATTTTATTGATGTATAATAAAAGTACAAGCAGATATACATATCATCGTAATTGTTTTGTGGACTGATAGTAACATAATGAAAGTAGGAGCCTGCCCATATCGGGAAATCAGGCTCATAACATCAAAATGATCCTCCCTAGGGTAGGGAAAACATATCATACAAAAATATGACAGTGTTAAACATAAAAGTAGTGTTCTAATACTGCAAAAATCTAACAAAGCTAAACCCAAAATGTAAATGAACTAAAAACCCAGGGAACCTAAAACTCAGCGCTTGGAGGGAAGTTCCTCCTCAACGGTACTCTGAAGCCGAAGCTAATCTACGAGAAGATTTTTGGTTTGCTATGAGTAAGGGGATCCAGTTGGGAAGAGGTACTTTTGTTGCCTTCAGCTTCAAGACTCTTGCAACCATTGGTTGGCTTGTCATCACTGCTTGAGGTGCTGGAGGTGCAGCTGGAGGAACCCTTCTTGACTAGAAGCAGATCTATCTTCTTGAATTATGAGGTGATGGTGGTTGTCGCTTTGCTATATTGAGTTGCAGTGATTTGTGTCAAAGGCAGAGGAATCCCTTGCTCAGGATCATTTGGAGCATTGGGATGAACCAAAGGAGGAGTTGGAGGATCATCCTCGATGCCTGTGAGACGAAGGAGAAGTCTAGCAAAAATATTTTTCGCCACGCAGAAATTCTGTTCTGCGTAGGACCGTTCGATTAACTGCAGAAGGGGAGCCCAATAGTTCATATTCCTAGTCATTCATGAGTTGGTGCAGGTGTTCATGGATTTTCACATCAAAACCTTCGGTATTGACAATCATTGAGAGAGCCCTGTCTCTCTCGTTGGAACTCCCTCATCCCCCTTGCCCACATCGTGGGGTGGCTCTTAGTCTGCAATACATGTCTGTGTAAGCATAAGGCGCTGAAGAATTTGAATGCCATGCTTTGAGAGAATTGTAGGGGGCTTTAAGAGACAAGAACAATTGTTTGGGCGAAGCTCTACAAACACTCACAGAGGACACATGGATGTTGATGATTGTTGCAATGCCCGAAGTATTGGGGATGTAATGCAAGAAATCCCGTGCCAAGGTAGCATTAAACTTCCTCTGACACATGATATGTTCACAGATCGCATGGATTGCCATGATCCTACGCATGAGTGATAAGGATGGAGTGACTTTAGGGCTGATACCTTGTATCAAAACTAGGATCACAACTTTGAATGCTCCAGTTGCTTGGGATCTGGAGAGTACTGTCTGCATTCAAGGAGAATTTAAAGTGTCATCAAAGGACCCACATCGAGAGACACCTGTGCTTCCAACTTGTTTCCCTTGCATATCCTATGCATAGAATTGCCAATCACATCCAGGTGGATCTACATAGAACTTAATAAAACCCACTTTTTTTAATTATTTTTTGAAGTTGGCCCATTAATATTTGAATATCATTTTATACACGTTTGTGTTCCAACAATTTTTTTCAACTAATTACATAAATTGAAAAACTGAAAGCAACCTTTTGAAGAGAAAGGATCCATGGGATCTCATATATTTCTAATATTTTTTTTGGTTGAGTATTTTTTATGTTATTGAATTTTCTCTGAGCACCTTCAAAACTATGGGGAAAAAATTTAAGCATATGTTTTTAAAAGAAAGTAAATAAAAAAAATAATATGAAATCGAAAGTGTGAAAATGATATGTTATTCAATAGAGGATTCATTGAGGAATCTACTAGATAGCTGGATTGCGCACTCGACCAAGCCCTTAAAAATGTTCAAGAATGAGCCAATTTTTGAAATAATGACCAATCCAGAGCCGCCACATGGCATTCCGATGGCCAATGTATTATTCTATTTACCAAAATTTATGTGAGGGAATGGGAATTGAACCCACAACCTCATGTTCAACCGCCGCAAGCTTTTACCAATGTGCCACCAATAGTGCTAGTGAATCCATGTAGCAAGTATGATATTTGTATTTGGTTGTGGTAGAATATAACAAAACAAAATGGAGCAGGAGCCCGCGGGTTTGAACCCGGGTCTCCCACCTAACATCCATCAATTTGGTGTGTAGTATAAAGTTGAACCAAAATGTATAGCGAGTAAACTTTGGTCGTGACTACAAAGTTGGTTGTCACATGGTCCAACGGTTATGAACTCACACCACTATATGCCACATTTGGTGGGTTAGTGGGGGTTTCACATATGTTGAACCTTGGTTATAATTTGGAATGGCTCTTTCCCAATATTGGTTGGCATGATTCCACCTTGTTTTGGAATGGTTAAAACAAATCAACCATTTTTCCATATAGTTTGGCACTCTGATTTGTCATGGGTTGGTGAATGATAGATGTCATAGGGTTATGAACTCCTAGAACTATAAAAGCGAGGCCACCATCAAGCCAAATGAATCCATCGAGGGCATGTAAGGACACATTTTGGTGGTAGTAGCATGAAGGACGAGGATAGACAAGGCTAAGCACACATATGAATGGGTAATCCATTTTGTTTTTTCAAGCTTTTGATTTATGCCTTGGTATAAGTGTATGTTTTGGGTTTAAGCAATATAGTTTTTTTTGGGTCTATTTAGAACCCAAAGTTAGGCTTTTATTATAACCACATTATGTGTAAAAAGTGTTTTTGATAGGTTTCTTTTATCATAGTCTTCGGAACTATTGAATTCTAAGCACATTTAAAGGATGCTTTTGTAAAAGAGGTTGTAACTATCCCAACAAAGGGATTAAGTGGGTTTCGTGTGAATCATTCCCATGGAGGAGAGACTCTTTGGAATGATTTTGGAGAGTGATATCTATGAATTTTGTTAAAGTCTTTTTCCATGGAGGATTATTGTGAAAACTCTATTTGAGGCCATCTTTGAGGCCATTATGTTTTGAGATAATGCAACTCAAGGCTGGAAACTTTGTAGGAGTTTCGCGAGAGCTATGTAGAGCTTGCATATGCAAAGAAAGCTATCATCCTGATGTATGGAGTAAGGTCACTTGTGTAATATGCATTCTTGAATCCTTGTTAGGGAGAAGGTGCATTTGTATGTAATTACTAGTGAGAAGGTCCCAACATCTTTCAGAGGAAGATGATGAAGCGGTTTGATGTTTGATTGATCCTGGAGATGTAGTCAAGGGGTTTGGTGAACTCTGTTATCAACTCGTCTCTTAAATGTGTAATATTGTCATATTTTTCCTTCATGCAAAATTATTTTTCCATATTATGTTTATTATACACATTATATGGCCATGATAAATACTAATGATGCATTATAAAGATTAACATGCACACATGGATTCAAAGCTGTTTATAAACAATCAATTCAATAAAATGATCATAATTGATCATTTTACTTAAGTGAGTTTCAAATTGTTTTCAAGATCACCTTGGATTATATCACTTCTCCTCATAAAACCATTGTTTTTTGGTTAGAGGGGAAACTTCTCTCGGAGAAAAACTCCAAATCTTAATCAATCCTCTTAGTAGTTTATATATATGTATAGCTATTGAATTAAAATGGGAAACTAAGGAAATTGTGAGCCAATCCTTTTTAATCCATGTGTCATGTGATTTCCTGGTGTAATGGGGGAGGGTGGACTCTTGGTAGAGAGGTGACCCATATACGTTTTTGTTTATAGTATTTTCTATAGGGTGGTTTCAAGGTGGAAAGTGACCCTATCCTTGCAATTCTCCTTTAGTATTGTGTTGCGTTGAATGGGCAGAATGGCTAGTGAGACTCTACCCTTTGTCAATTTCTTTATTGGTGTGGAAAAGTATAATGTTCTTATTTTTTCATATATATACTCTGAGTGAGCTATATAATTATATATATCATGGCCAATAAATACGGTGACCTGTAAAGAGATCAACCCTCTTTGATAGACTCACTGCAGAAAAATTCTGGGAAATTCCTTACGGAGGCTCAACCCTTTTACTAGTTAATTCCCTGGATGTATTCAACCTTTAATAAGTTGTTGTAATACATATTTAATTTATTGTTGAGTTATTTACTAGGTGAATCCATATTGGAGATTTAAACCTTCACGACTTAATTTGTTCCATGAAAATTATGGGTGACATGGAAAATGTTCATAATGATATTTGTTGATGTAGCAATTGATAAAGGAGAAACTCCCCATCTTTTAACTTATAAATAATTATATTGTGCATTGGGTTTAGAAGAACTGAGGGATCTCTATTACCACTGTGATGATTGTAACTTCTTTCACACTGAATTGTTAAAGGTTGAGAGATTATCTTCCTTTGAGCACCAACTTAAGCTCCATAACATTGTTTACTCTCATTTGCATTGAGCACTTAAAGAATCAGGAGACCTTTGAAGTTGTATGTATATGCATGCCTTGATTGATTATAGTGAATTTTACACTCTAGCATTTATTTATATGAAGTAAGTTCTATTAGAATAAAAAAATTCCAACATTTTTAGTTATATTACACCAACTTATTCATGTCCCTTAAGAGTTGAAAGCTCTCTTATGTAAATTACAGTAGTCAATTAACGGTGTAATGTGAAGGGTGTGCTTATCCTTTGTGAAGTAAAGCTTGTTAATTATATATCTGAGATCATTGTTCATCTGAGGAAGAGAACTTATCTTCCAAGATATGTTAAGAGTTCTAGATATTTCTAGTGTCTTTCTGCCCATCTCGGGTGTGGCCTCTCGATGGAAGGAATATACCAAACATAGAGCTAGTAAGTTGGGTTGAACATTGCAGTCAAGCCTTCAGTTTCCAAGACATCATAATTAAGATAAGTGTACCATACATGCTATGTTGATAGCTTTCCTCAAGTTTATGAAGATTTGTTTGTAAGTGTATCATTACAAATCGTTACATGTATGTTAATTTAAAAAGATTGCAGTGTCATCAAATCTTTGTTATAGATATCCAAGTGTTTATGAGTAATAATATGTGTTTAACTTTTATAAAGTTGATGAAAAACCCTTATCTTTAAATGTGCAACTTCAACCATGGAAAAAAAAAAATATTCCTACATCCGTAGAGATAAATTCTTCAATTATGTAAATTAAATTTTATGCTATATATGAGTTGTGTTACTTAAATAAGGGTATATAGCACGAATAAGAACGAATATCGATACTTTTTATAGATATGTATAGGTTTATCAATTAAGCTCTAGAATTCATAATGTTAAAATATTGTTGCTAATTGGGTTGAATAAAGCTTGACTAGACAAATATAATATACATATGGAAAGTAAATTTTATCTTAGAGAAAAGTAATTATATTGTCAATATTTATTATTATACACTTGAAGAGTAAATATGGTATTGTTAGTATGTTGTACACAAGTACATTGTACAAATGATCATATAAATATGGTTATCATAATAATTTGTTATAGATATCCAAGTGTTTATGAGTAATAATATGTGTTTAACTTTTATAAAGTTGATGAAAAACCCTTATCTTTAAATGTGCAACTTCAACCATGGAAAAGAAATATATATTCCTACATCCGTAGAGATAATTCTTCAATTATGTAAATTAAACTTTATGCTATACATGAGTTGTATTACTTAAATAAGGGTATATAGCACGAATAAGAACGAATGTCAATACTTTGTTATAGATATATATAGGTTTATCAATTAAGAACTAGAATTCATAATGCTAAAATATTGTTGCTAAATGGGTTGAATAAAGCTTGACTAGACAAATAGAATATACATATGGAAAGTAAATTTTATCTTAGAGAAAAGTAATTATATTGTCAATATTTATTATTATACACTTGAAGAGTAAATATAGTATTGTTAGTATGTTGTGCACAAGTACACTATAAATGATCATATAAATATGGTTATCATAATAATATAACCATAAGTATTATGTATTCGAAACCCTTTGGGAAGGTATGATGAGTTTACACTCTCAAATTTAGTAGTACCTTAGAATGATCACATCTATTCAAGTAAATAATAATGTGCTTTTAAAAGAGCTAATTTATATGTTTTTTATACATAGGAATGTGTTTATAAGTATTTGATAAGTATTGAGGCAAACATAACGGTTGGCTGTTTAGAGGATGTTAAACGGAAAAATTTCTACCCTATTTCCCAAAAGACTATTGAGGGTATTTGTTATATTACACGGACTAGGAAGAAGCTGAAAGATATACCCTGTAGTAGACCTTCTATCGAAACCATCCCCTACCCAATCAGAATATGTATAACCAAGAAGTGAAATTGTAGCCCTGCTAGAATAGAAAACACCATAATGCATTGTCCCTTATAAATATATGAGAATATCTTTTCTTCTTTCCAATGACTTTCATGAGATTTTTTCATAAAACATCAAAACCATGTTGACTGCAAAAGAGATATCGAACCTATTGAATGTCAAATATATTAAACTCCCCACAAGTTGATGATACAAAGTGGCATCAACAAGAGGACTGTCACAATCAACAATTAACTTTACACTAGATTAGAATGGTGTAGGTGAAGGGTTACAATCCCTCATATGAAACCAAGCAAGTAAATATGTTGCATACTTAGGGTGAGAAATCAATATACCATCATCCATATTCCAAATCCATAGACCCAAAAAAATAATGTAGAATTCCTATGTTGGTAATTTCAAATTGCTTTTTAAGATCATTCTTATTTTTCCTATATAAGACTAAGATGGTTTCTAGTAATGATAAGTTCATCCACATAAATTACCACAATGAGTACATCATCATCAAATTTCTTAACATACACATTTGGATCAGATATACACCTCTCAAAACCATTCTTCAAGAAATAAACATCAATTTTCTCATACCAAACTCTAGGTGCATGTTTAAGACCATATAAAGACTTGTTCAATTTGCATACTAAACTTGAAGTCTCAATAATAATAAAACAAGGTGTTTATTGCATATAAATGTCTTCACAAATATCACCATTCAAAAATACACTCTTGACATGCATTTGGATTTCCCATTGATAAGATGCAGCTGGAGAAAGAATAGTTCTTATTGTGTTCATTTTAGCAATTGGAGAAAAAGTTTCAGTATAGTCAATACCTTCTTATTGAGAAAATCATTTTGATGCAAACCGAGCTTTATTTTTTTGAATCTTTCCATCTGCAGTAAACTTTGTTTTATATATCCATTTACATCCAACTAAATTCTTTCTAGGAGGAAGAGGCACTAAATTCCATGTCTTGATTTATATTAATGAGTCATATTCATCAGACATTGCATTCTCCCATTCAAGTTCATCTTTAGCTTAAGCATAGGACTTAGAGGGATAATTTATGGCCAACACTTTAGTCATAAGAGAAAAGTCGTATCTAGTTCGACGAGTATAGGAAGGAATACCAATCTCAAAACCTATGGATTCAAGAGTTTTTTAGGCCCAAACAGGAAGAGTAATAGTGGTAGGAACCACACTAGTATCGTCGGGACATTTTGGAGGATCACTTGAAGAACAAGGTGAACTAGGATTAAGGGTAGGCACAAAAGTAGAGGAAGTCAAAGAAAAATTCAAGGTTTATGAGGTTCAACAGACTCGTGAGGAGGAACATTGAAGAAAGTTATTAATATCATTATTTACTTTAATAATGATAATATCACAGTGAAGATGGTCGAGTGTTAAAAAATTAAACATTAAACTAATTATCGTATCGTTATAATTATCCATTTTTGGTATAACATAAACATTAAACTAATTAATATAAACATAAAAAAAATACTAATTATAAAAAAACAAGAGCCACGAGGTGGCAATGTCACCGTAGTTGCTAAGAGTGATTGATATAAGACAGAAGCCATATAAATATGACGCTTTTGCTATTAAATGTTGACTTATGTTTGAATGAGAACATTAAAAAACATAAACTATAGAAATATGCTACTTTTTCTATTAAATGTTGACATATGACCGAATGAAAACTCTAACATCCAGGGCCTAATGAATTGATAATCTCCTTATTTACCCACTTACCATTATTCATATCATTTGATGTTGTTTGATCGAGAGACCTAAACTTAAATTCAAGATTAATGTATTACTATTATTCATATCATCTAATGGTGTTTAATCAAGAGAATTAAACTTAAATTCAAGATTAATGTCAAAGGAATTGAATAGCCAAGGTTGACTTATAACAAAATAAAATAATGACAGATCAAGGCCTCATGAATTAGTAATCTTTGAAAAATTAAAGCCTCATGAATCAGTAATCTCTTTATGTACCCACTTATTATTCATGTCACATACCCCAATTTTGTAAAATTATGTAATTTGTTTTATTTTATTTTCTGAGAAATTATGTTAAACTTAATCATTAACGCAAAGGCTTTAAGCCTTTAAACTCTGTTTCAAAACAAAACCTACAGTAAAGAAACCAGTTTACATCCACGGCCGTAGCCGGAAAAACTCTTAAAGAGTTAGGGTTTAACCCGAAACAAAAATTTTAAACCTATCAACCATCGCCTCTCTTATTTACAGACAAACTATTAAAATACAGCCTCGGCCCAGGAGCCGTATAATATTTTATCATAGGGATATACCCTAGTAAAACGATGGAGTAATCTACAGCTAGTACAATAGCAGAGAACCCAAGAAACCGCTTAAGTGCACCCTGTCAACATAACAGCAAGGAGACATGCTTCGAGAACCAGGCTTACCGTGAACGTGAGCAGTATCCTGTAATGATCTCAGCTGCGGCGAGAAGGGAAAACCTGCCATCGAAAGGAAGTCGACTTTGAAGGGAAAACCTGCCGGCAAAGGGCAGTCATATGTTAGAAAACCCTAACAAATTTAAAATTAAACTAATCTTTAAGGATAACAATAGTGTTTTTACAAACATTTACCTGCGAAGGGTCGAGCAACGAGCGGCCAGGAACCAGGGTATTGAAACCCCTCCTTCACCTGTAAGAATGGACTGACTGGAACCCAAACCCTCTTTCCCAAAGGAGATATGAATAATAACTACCAGCGACTACAATACTGTAAACTTCCAAGCCGTGAACCTCTGTACAGCCACCACGAAGGAGCAACACGAAAGAGTACTACAAAGGATAGACACGACAGAGCACCACGAAGGAGCACACAAAATAGCACTACAAAGTAGCAACACAACAGAGCACCACGAAGGAGCACCACAAAGAAGAGCTAGAAACCAGACCGTCTCAGGACAAAGATCAACCGGAATGAACCACTAGGGTTCGGCAGAGCTCAAAGCCCGCAGGCGAGAGGAGGACTAAAATGAAAATGGGGGCAAGTCAACTTATATTCACCCAATGCATGGCAAGGAGGCAGCCACGACAACACTTAAATTATTGCCAATGAGTGGGTCGGTTTATAATGTTCCATATCATTGCAATGGCCAACGTAAGTATGGTATGAAGTTTCCATTTGATCACCTCTTCGACCTTGACCTGCATTATTTCAAACATCATAATGTCAATTTTCAATCATAAAAACAAACATCACATTGNATAGGTTACTGGTCAAACTGGTTGTTGGAACTAGGTGGAGAGGCAAAGGACAAGTGGCAGCATCCTCAAGCACTTCCTAAGTTGCAGGTGGAAACTTCCCTATA
>LPNX010475792.1:30430-110033 GCA_001517045.1 Pseudotsuga menziesii
TCGTATTAACATATATTATGGCATTTTAAAAGTTTTATTTTTTTTGAAAATTTTGGGGTTTTGACAATTCATATCATTTGACGCGAGAAAAATCTCTTAAGAGAAATAGATGAAAGGCATATAAATATGTGTATATTTATTTTGTACTTGCATTATTCATTGTGTATGTCATATTGCCGTTGTAATGAACAAATTGGCTATTTATTTTGGCACTTTACCTATCTTAATCACACTGCATTTTTTTGAGATATCTATACTATGCTATATAATATTGAATCGAAAGCAAATTATCTTTATATGGTGTTAGTTTCTTAAATTTTTGATGTTGTTGATAAGATATTTATAACAATAACTTAATTTTTAAACTACGATCTAACTAAACATTAAATGATCATAACTAAACTGTGAATTGGTGTATGAAACTTTTGTTATATAAAGAATCAACATCAAACTTTACACAAATTTATAAAAATAAACTTAATAATTAAAAAAATTATTAGCATTGAATCATTCTCCTATTTATTAACCATTTCTCCAAAGCATCTATGTCTATCTAGACTTTGAATCATTCATATATAGATTGCAATGCATGTTTTTTTCATTGGATTAATCTAATGTAGATAAAGGTGTGATGTTTAGTATGCTTGCAATCACATGTATGAATTATATAACATCCATGGTGTTTCCATTGAACTAGAGACTCGTTCATGTATAACGTGAATCTTTCCTACAAAAACAATATCCTTTCCAGGATAACCTTTCATCCAGAAAAAAAAATTCGTTCCGTTAAAGAAGTGTAATTTTTTAATCGGTTGAAAATTTGAAATTTCCAATTTGATGAATTAAAATTCAAGATTTAGTTTTAAAAAAATCGAATAAGTTTATTGAAAACATAGCTATAATTTAAGTGGTCGGGAAGTCGATAGGCACACCCAGCCACTTAATTTTGTGAACATGATTGGGTGTTAAAAACAACTAAATATTAAACCAATTACCAGATCGTTATAATTATCCATTTATGGTCTAACATAAAAATTAAACTAATTAATATAAACATAAAACAAATAATATTTCATAAAAAAACAAGAGCCATGAGGTGGCAATGTCGCCACAGTTGCTAACAGTGATAGCTATAAGATAGAAGCCATAGAAATATGATGCTTTTGCTATTAAATGTTGACTTATGACCAAATGAGAACACTAACAAACAAAAGTTAAAGAAATATGCTACATTATCTATTAAATGTTGACTTATTGCCGAACATAAGGAACTACCAAGCCCAAAATGTATCATAAATAAGAAAAAGGTAGAGAGAGATAAGCAAAAATGAGAGAGAAAAAGAGAATATTATAGTATTTTTGTGATAAATTTTGATCCCAAAGTCGGGTTTAGACGCTCTTGGTATCGTTGGAAAGGTCTTGTAAGGGATACAAATTTCATGTTTTGAGCTTCGCGAGATTCCTCACGGTTTGGCATTGGGTCACTCTTGGTACCATTGGAAAGGTCTCGTCAAGGGATACAACTTTTGTGTTTTGCGCTTCGCGAGATTCCTCACGGTTTTGTCGGGTCATGAATTTTTGTATATATGGGCATGAGGAATATCGAAAAACATATTTTCAAAGATGCTTTCTGAAAGCATCTTTGAAAATATGTTTTTCGAGATTCCTCATGCCCATATATACAAAATATCATGACCCGACAAAACCGTGAGGAATCTCGCGAAGCGCAAAACACAAAAGTTGTATCCCTTGACGAGACCTTTGCAATGGTACCAAGAGTGACCCAATCTCACTTAGGGATCAAAATTTATCACAAAAATACCATAATATTCAATTTCTCTCTCTCATTTTTGCTTATCTCTTTCAACCTTTTTCTTATTTAGGATACATTGTAGAAGAGGGTAGAATGTTATGAATGAAAAAACTAGTAAACTAGGGCCTCATGAATTGGTAATCTCTTTATTTACACACCTACCATTATTCATATCATTTGATGTTGTTTGATCGAGAGAACTAAACTTAAATTCAAGATTAATGTCTTATTATTATTCATATCATCTTATGTTGTTTGATCAAGAGAATTAAAATTAAATTCAACATTAATGTCAAAGGAACAATAGCTAAGGTTAACTTATGACTAGATAAAATAATGACAAATCAAGGCCTCACAAATCAATAATCTCTTCATGTAACCACTTATTATTCATATCATTTGATGTGAGAAAACTCTATAAAGAGAAAGAGACGAAAGGCATATAAAGTTGTAAATATTTCTTTTGTACTTGCATTATTCATTGTGTATGACATCTTTCCATTGTAATGAACGAAATGGCTATTGATTTTTGCACTTAACCTATCCCAATCACACTTCTATTTTTTGAGATATATATACTATGCTATATTAGATTGAACCGAAATCAAATTAATTGTATATGGTGTTAGTGTCTTAAATTTGTAATGTTCTTGATATGATATTTATAACAATAACTTAATTTTTAAACTATGATCTAACTAAACATTAAATGATCATAACTAAACTATGAATTGGTGTATGGAAATTTTGTGATATAAAGAAATAACATCAAACTTTACACAAATTTATAAAAATAAAATAAAAAATAAAAAATATTTATTAACATTGAATCATTCTCCTATTTATTAACCATTTCTCCAAAGCATCTATGTCTATGTAGACTTTAATAAGGAAATTCCAATGTTAACTTCTACCCTGAATGGAGTCACACCTTTGAAATGGTTGCTTGTTGAAGGTTACTTCATTGCCACCATCAACATTTTTTGAAGTATCTAGGTGAAATTATCCCTCATATTTTTCCTCTATCATGCAAGGGATTCCTCGAACAATATTTTAATAGGATCTCCTACTCTGCAATCCCTGTTTTCTTCTCCTTCCATGTGAGGCTTCTTAGGTCGATGAGAGTGGATCTCCCCAATATCAACTAGTTCGAGACCCAACTCTCAATATCTCGATCTCGTTGGGGTTATGCACGAAGAAACAACAAGCGCATATTGCTCTGATACCAATGATATGGATTATTTGTAGAATGCAACAAAGTTAGAAATATAAAATGGAAACACACACAACCCAAATTCTATTAATGAATGGAATGGAAGAACATTGTAAACTGCAAAGCAATACAAACTAGCTCAAATGGTGGTTGCTTATCTCTGAAGAGAGATGTGTCGGCTACACAAATATGCAAGAGTTGATTACAAAGAGACCACAAGGATACTTTTTTATCATAAGCATAAAGAGGAAAAAACCCTAACATCCAAAAAACCAAACCCTAGGAGATGAAGCACCAGAAAGATTTGTGGGCCATGAGGTGGCTATTTAATACAACAATTTCTTGAGGGAACAACTTTTATATACGATCTCTGATTAGGATGCTCAATAGCTCGTTGGAAATAAATAACCAATAGTTACAAATTTTGAATGGGTCCATCGCCAAAAAACATCATTTAGGGCCATAAAACAACCCTAGACGTTTGGGACATGAAAAACCATAGAAAACTACCAAGAATATGGAGAACCATTTTAACTTGGTGGAACAGGTGGGTGGACACCAGTTTCCAGAAGGATCATGCATCCTATAAATTGAAATATCATGAGGAAACTTACGCCATGCATGATTTTGAGTTGGCAACAATAATGTTGCCACTAAATATATGGAGGCACTACCTAGTAGGGAAAATATTCACACCCAAGAGTAATCATCAAAGATTATAATACATTTTCATGCAAAGGGAATTGTATTCTAGGAAGAGGAAATGGAGTGAATTTATGATAAAGTATGATTTTGGTATATCATACATCAAGGGGAAAGAGAATATAGTGGATGATTCCCTAAGTACAAGATCGAGGATATTCTCATTAGTACCCTTAAAAGTCTATTTCAGGGAGAGTGTATTGGGACGATTTCTAGGATATAATTGGTATATAAAGGTGACATTTATGCTTCAAAGTGGGAGACAATCAGAATCTAAGAATGAAGGGTATCATCTAGAGGTAGATGTATTGTTGCGATTTCAAGGGAGGATGCATATCCCCGAGGATGGGAATATTAGAAACATTATCCTCAAAGAGGCCTTTAAAACACTTTACTATAAACATTGAGGGGTGAAGAAAATTTACGTGGACATAAAGCAATGTTGCTTTTGGGCAGGCATGAAGTGGGATATGGTTCAATTCATCACAAGATGTCTCAAGTGTCAGTAGGTGAAAGTTGAGCATCACCACCCAAGAAGAATCTTGCAACTGCATGAAATTCCTATGTCTAAATGGGAGGTCATATGCATGGAATTTGTGTTGGGTTTTACCCTCACTCCACAGAGACACAATGTCGTTTTGGTTGTAGTGGATAAGTTTACCAAAACTTCCCATTTTATTCCCAACCGAGGTACTTATGATGTCTTTGATGTGGTGCAAGTGTTTATTAATGAGATCATTTTTTTCCATGGATTTTCTATGAAAATATTATCTAATAGGGATTCTCTATTTATGTCTTAATTTTGGACAAGTCTGCAGTCGACTTTGGGGACTCAATTGAACATAAGTACAACTTACCACACTAAGATAGATGGGTAAGCAAAGAGGGTAAATCAAGTGTTGGAATATATTCTTAGAATGTATGTTAGGGATCAACAGACCCGTTGGGAAAATAATCTTCCTCTGGTAGAGTTTTCATACAACAATAGTTATGATATCTCCATTGGGATGCCTCTATATCAAGTTCTGTATGGACGGCTACGCATAATTCCATTAAGTTGGGATAGGTTAGAAGATCGAGTTATAGTTGGGCCTAAGTTGATTCAAGAGATGGAATAATAGGTGATTTAGATCAAGCAACAATTAAAAGAAGCTCAAGATAGACAAAAGAGTTATGTCAACATACATAAAACAAATAGAAGTTATAAGGTTGAGAATGAGGTGTTTATTCGTTTCTGGTTGAATAAAAGTACCATTCGATTTGGAAGGGACAAGGTTGTCATTGCAATTTATAAGGCCATTTTATATTCTAGAGAGAATCATATGAGTCACCTATTGTCTTTCATTGCCACCCCACTTGCATAAAACTCATAATGCATTTCAAGTATTTGTATTATGACATTATGTGGCTGATGAGACTCATAAAATTCACTGGAAGGAATTTCAGGTCTCAGACAGGGGCACTTTTATGGTGAACCATTACGCATACTAGAGCGTAGGGTTTGATAGCTCAAGCATCGTCTTGTGAACCAAGTTAAGGTCCAGTGGAACAAATATATTCTAATATCTACTACATGGGAGGATTCAAAAACCATCTATCGGGATTATATTGGACTATTTTGATTTTGGAACAATAAACTTTATTTTGCACATCTTTACTTTGTTATTTAGAATTAACTATATATATGGTACTGGTATTTTGGACCTACTTATACTTATGACGAGTCACACAAGAATTTTATTATATCATGTGATTATGGTTTACGTTGTATTACCCCTTGTTTATGCACTTTCGGTAATTCGATACCAACTTAAATTATGTTTATAAATGAGAATTTGATGTATTGTTACAATTAATGAGCATGCATGGTTATGTTAAAAAACAGTGGTGGGATAAATATATTGTGATAATTATGCTTGATTATTTATCTTGTATATAAGGTTAGTTCTAGCCAAGTGTTATATATATATATATATATATATATATATATATATATATATGTAGTGTTGTGTGTAATAGGTTATACAATTACCCAAGTGGTTATACGTTAATAAAAATCTAATAACAATGGTGGCACAATAGGACTCAATATTAGGGATCAACCCTAGATCTATTAGGAGGGGTGGAGTCATGGTAGGGTTGTGGTAGACACACTCCCCTATATATGTGATGACAATTTCTAATTAACTACTGGGGAAGTTAGGTCGATGTAGTTGACGCTTCTGCCTTTGGGTTTTATATATAGTTAGGTAAGCATAGCTAACATTGTAGCATATACCAATAGAGGATGGATATGATGAGAGAGGAAGTAGGTTAGGGAGGATGGGTGGATACAGACCTTTGTTATGGGCTCTAATTGGGAAGTAATGTTCTTCTTTTTCTTGGTAGTTAGTGGTTGTTATATAAATGAATAAATAAACCTTGTGTTACTACTTGCTTTTGTCTTTATTATTCAGTAGTGTTGAATAGTCGAGTGTTGAATGAAGGATGTAATTATGGCATGATTGTTTTTATTTTACACATTGGTTTCATGTATTCCCTTTTGACCCTAACTTCGAAATGAAGTTTGTTGAATTACGGGCGTATGTAATGCCCCACACTTTGATTCCATTTCCATCTTGCACATGATTTTAATATACATCCAAATAGAGTAATAAATGCATTGCATGATTCAGATTATTAGCATACGTACGTGGTATGTGCATGCTAGCTACATGACCACACCTCGCACGAATGTGTTAGTATTCCTATTGGTTATTATATATGTTAATCATGATTATGTGGATTGATTGATCATGTAGATCATATTTAAAGTCAGGAAAATAATTTTAAAATTATAATAATATCGTTAAATGGATTAAGAGTAAGAATTAATTTGTAGATGAGGCATTTAATGCATGAGAAAATTTAAGTTCATTATTTGATTGTGGATTTCCTCAAGAAATGTTTCTTCTTGAATTCAGTTGGTAGATGAGGATAGGATAATTAATTTGTTATAAATGAGATTTGAATGGTGTGTCATGATTATTTTATAGTTGAATTGAATGAGTATTGGAGGGTGTGTAAAGTGGAGTCGGTGGATGAGAATCTAGGGGTAATTGGGGAAAGGACTTAAGGGTAAGCAACCATGGGAGAGGGGGGTGAAATTTTATGTTGGAAACAAAATTGGGATAAAATGGAGAGGATATTGTTTTGCTATTCTATACTTGGATTTTTGGGAGTGTGGGATAGAAAATATGAGGAGTTTTATGGAACCAGGGAACCAGAGAGCTTGTTCCCAGTGGCTGGGTGGTTAGACTCAGTTGGATGAATGCGAGATGAAAAAAACTTGTAACAAACCTACATCAAATATGAAGTTGTTGGGAGCCTTCCTTGGACTCATCATCCGAGAGAAACATGTATTATTCTTGTAGATTTTATTTAAGTTATGGTAAAATTTTAATTTTAGTTGTAGTAAATTTACCTTAGAATTTTTTTGGAGTTGTAGTATAAATGGTAGATTAAATTGTATGATAATCTCCTGCATATAATTGTGAAAGTAAATCACTTTAACTTATGCATATAATTGTGAAAGAAAATTACTTTATATAGGATGCTAAAAACAAGGAAACAATATGAAGGAAGAAACAAAAAATATTGAACCAAAACAAACCAGAACATGCAAAAAAAATTGTATTTCATTACAAGTCAATATGATAATAACTCTAACATTATATTCAAAATCTAGAAGCAAATTTATTTTTGTTGTTTGAGGGAAAGGTCCTACATGCACAATGTATAAAATAAGTCATTTCCATATAGAAAACTAGGCTTTACAACCTCCAATAATTTACAAATAGGGTATACATCTTCTAGAATAAAATAGGAGCATCAAGTGTCCTACATGAAAATAGCATGCCATTACTAACTTTAATTAATTTTCAAAACTGTTAAATTGGCAAGTAATTTGAAAATTTGTTCGTATCCAACACACGCACACACACACACATTAAACAATTTTGAGGCATTAAATATAGGTAGTGGTAGTGGTTGATGAAAATTGATGGTATCAAGGCAATGACTAGTCCACACATTCAACTTGAAACTTAGTATATGGGAATTGTCACTAAGTTGATAGATTCAATTAAAAACATTGTAGATGGGAACTATAAGTTCTTAGTTTGATCCTAGCCAACATAAGAAAAATTGCATCATGTTCAGAGGAGGATTTGACAAAGGACTCTATGTTGGTGGCAGCCATTGGCCAATGGTATAAGTTGGCTAACATGGTACCACACATTGATCATTGAACATGTTTCCTTCTCCATGTATATTGGATTTATATTACATGCCTAGAGTCAAAGCGAAGAGAAAGAGATATGCAATGTATGTCTCGACAAGCATAAGTAGGGGCAATCCCCCTATACAGGTAGTTGTTGCAACCCTAGTTTTTGAATGAAATCATCCCATTATGGGGACTATCAAGACTCTAAAAGTAGTGTACTAGGTGTGTTATAGATTACACATATATATGGGTGCTAATATCTAAATAATGTTTATACCCATGGTTCGCGCTCTCGTGCAACGTTTGTATCTTAATTTTATGTGGAGTTGATATGTCACTGGTTCATTAAATTAAGAGAAAGCATTGTTTCTAATGTCTTGAAATATGCAACCATCAACACTTTTGCATGGGTCATAAAAATAATCATTATTATAATTAGTTTTCTAATTCTTAGTTCGATGGTGCATGAAATCAAGAGGAAAAACCTTTGAACATGTTATAAGGGATGAATCATTATTAAAAAAATTATACTTGAAATTTATGATATAGCATTGGGAAAACAAAACAATTTATTGTTGCTAACAACTTTAATAATTCTAGTGTAACACCCCAATTTTGACCCCGTTTGCATTTAAATAATATGATGTAAATAATCATTGTGTGGAGCTCAAGGCAAAAGCCCCACCATCGATTTAGCGTTTTTGTTTCGACGATTAATATTTAGGCCGATGGTGTTTTTTTATGCTAGCTGAATGTTATAAGTTTGGAGATCAGGTTAAATTTGTGATTTTTAATTAAAATCCTACAGCCATTTATGTCAATGCAACAAAAATGAGATGAGGGCATGATTTTTCCTAAGAATAAGGGGGGGGAGATTGGAAGAGTGGGCAGAAATTCGAAATGGGTAGAGCACCATTTCTGGAAAAACGTTTTTTAAATTTTCTTGGGAAAGAAAACACCCAAAAAAAAGAAACGCCTTCCTTTCCCTCATGTAGTCGCATTTCACCTTCCCCTCACGATTTGGACTGTGTGGAACTTTTTTGCAAGAATAATTCAGGGAATTATTTTCTTTTTCATGATTTTTCCTGTCTATTAGTTTTTCCAGAATGCAAATGCCTAGAATCTGATTTGTGTTTTTGAATTGAGGGATCAACAAATGATTTCGTTTTGGTAATTGCAGTAGTCGGTCTGGATCAGGAAATGCTCAGAAATTCGTAATTACTGTGTGTGTGTGGGTATTCCTTGGCTTCTGTTACGTTTTGTTAATCCCAGAAATGAGATCGTTGTGTGTACATCCTCATTTGACATCTAAACTTATTTGGGGAATAGAAATGGAGTCTAGACTTGCTTGATAAACCTAGTGTTTGAAGGAACCTCACAGACCAATCTGGAGGGCTGGTTTTCTTCTTTTCATACCCCGAATAACACTGGAAGGGAAGGCATTTCCTGAGGTTCTGTGTAGCAGAGAAGGGGATGCTTCCTTGTGTTGGGTGTGCAAATGTTTAGAAGTCAGGATAGATCCGGTGTAGGTGTCCATAGCTCTGGGATTGAGATCATTAGCTTAACAATCAGTCTTTCCACCTCCTTGGCAGCCTAATAAACCCAACTGGAAGGATGGCTTGGCTAGTAGCCTCATAAACCCATCTGTTGGATTGGATGTGTCTCATGTGAATTTTGGCTAAGTGTAAACCACTGTCTGTGTAAGCCTGATAAACCCAACTGGAAGGATGGCTTGGCTTGGCTGGTATCTTGATAAACCCATTTGTTGGATTGGTTGTGATGTGTATAAACTTTGGCTATGTGTAAATCACTGCTTGTGTAAGCCTGATAAACCCAAGTATGTTGGCTTGGCTGAGTTTTATTGTATCCTTGGCTATGGGGAAGTCTGCTAGTGTTCCTTATTCCTTAGGGAAATCATGCCCAGCTCGGGGGTGGCAGTGTTGTTGAGAGATTGATGAGAACATTGGCCTATGGTTGGGTGGAACGTTGCAGTGACATAGATGGTTACATGACAATATTATGATAAAGATAAGTATCTCTTGTGTTTCAATCCTTGCAACTATACTTGTTTATAATTTAATATGAAATGATGAATGCTTGAATGAAATGTGTTGTGTTTCAGCTGCATATTTCATGAATGATGCATCTATGCGTGTAATTACTTCAATGAGTTTTCTAAGTTGTTATCAAGTTAGATTAGCTGGATTGGTGATGGCCTGGATGTTGGAAATCAATTTTATACTTATAAATTTTCATGAACAGATCGAATTTCCACAGATTTTCCCTTCCACAATTCCCATTTTGCAACTTGCAGGATGCGGGATACAGGATGTAGAAATGTGCCTTGCAGAAGTTTTGACTCCGCATTTTCCCTTCCACAATTCCCTTTTTGCAACTTGCAGGATGCGGGATGCGCGATGTGGAAATGTCGTTTGGAGAAATTTTCTTTTCGCATTTCCCTTCTGCAATTCATGGGATGCGGAAATGAATATGGTAAATCTTGATTTTCACAACCTTGATCTCCGCAATGGCCATTCCACATGTGGGATGCAGGATGAAGAATGCGGCATGTGGGATGTGGGGTGCGAGAGTGAAATTTCAACATGTTTCTAATTCCGCAAATGAAGCTCTCCGCACCATTGATTTTTTGTGCGATGATTCTCCACCGTTCGATCTCTCTACCTTGGAGAAAATAAAGAGTTATACATGGTTTGGATCAGAATGTTAGTAGGAGAAATTCTTGCTTGTGTAGATCCTACTAGAATAAAAAAAATAACCGGGAATCATCATACAAATGCAGAATCAGAGATGGGTAACTCAGGTAGAATATTTGGGTCGTGTTCTTTCCTTCTGGACGGGAGGGAACGTGACAGTGTGGTATCAGAGCTACTAGTTGCAGCATTGGGCCTAGATGGGTGTCATGTACCCATACCCCATCATCATGCGTAATTAAAATTTTCATCGAGAACCTTCACTGTTCATCGAAACACAGGGCATGGTTGTGAACTACATCTCAACATTTCCAACACTGTCATGATCCCTCCCGTCTTCCATAGATTAGTTCAACAATATGCAAGGAAATATCTCAGAGGAGATTGGATGGCGGAGAGAAACACGACGAAAATCAATGATCATAAACGATCCTGCAAACTGGATCCAAATCAACGGTGCAGAAAGCTTGAGTTGTGGGGTCGAAAAGTTACAAAACTTGCAATATCACTTTCTGCAACCTGTATCCTGTATTCGCATTGGAAATAGATCGATGACGGAGAATCATCCCACGAAGATCGATGGCTCGAAGATTTGAATGGCAAGATTTGGAATTATGGAAATCACGACACCGTGATCCTGCATCTCGCATCTCGCAAGTTGTGGAAGGGAAATCTGCAGAAACCAAAACATGTGAAACGACATTCTGCATCTCGCAAACCTACAGTTTTGTGAAAAGAATTATTTCTAACAGGAAACTTAGCTTTTCCACTGAATTCTTGGATCGATCTAATCTTTCAGGCCATTATGGATCTAGCCAATCTACCCTGCAACTTAGTTCGAAATGCATTGATGGGAAAACATACATAGATGCCTATAATTGCAGTTATTCAAAGGAATAATGCATCAATTCAACATAGCAACATGTTCATCACATTCCATCAAGCAATTTGCAAAACAAGGAATATAATTGCAGAGAATAACATAGATAAGAACACTTATCTTGAATAGAACATGTCCCGCAACCAACTATGTCACTGCAACGTTTCTCCCAACCATAGGCCAATGTGCTCCTTAGTCTCTTAGCAACACTGCCACCCCCGAACTGGGCATGATTTCCTTAAGGAATAAGGGAACACTAGCAGACTCATACATATCCAAGGTGCAATAACACTCATCCAAGCCAACACAGTTGGGTTTCTCAGGATGTAAGGGAAAACATCCCAACAAATGGGTTTCACAGGCCACTCTGCCAAGCCATCTCATGGTTGGGTTTCATAGACTGAACACAGTCAAGACAACATTCACCTTTAAGGACCAGTCAAGCCAACAGATGGGTTTATCAAAATCTACACAGTCAATCCATCTCACTGCTGGGTTTATCAGGTTAACTAGCCAATCCAACATTCGCAGTTGGGTTTATCAGACTGTCCAGCCAAACGTTACTCACCAAGTCAAGCACATCAAGACACAATTTATTAGGCTACTGGCCAAGCCATCCTTCCAGTTGGGTTTATCAGGCTTCTAAGGCAATGGGCAGGAAGAGCTGCTAAGCTAGTGAGTTTATCTACAGAGCTAAGAACACCTCCACAAGACCTATCTGGCCTGGATTCCCTACTTCCTACACACCCAACACAAGGAAGTGTCCCCTTCTCTGCTCCACAGTCCCTTGGGCTACACCTTCCCTTCCAGTTATCTTCAGGATGTGCATAGCAGGTTTACCAGCCACTCTTATATTATCGTAAGGTTCCACACTAGGATTATCGAGCACGTTCTACGTCTCTCCCATTCCTAAGTCTTGTACGTAGCTCAGACCTGAACCAGGGTTCACAACACAACAACCACATGGAGACTTTACAACATAGGATTATTCTGGAACACGAGTAACAAAGTCTCATACACTCTGTAGTTTAAGCTAATGCTGCAACACAACAATCACAGTCTTTCCAATGTAAAAACACTTGTAGAACGTGAAGGATACACATAGGTAGAGCTCCGTTGCTACCATAATGTCACTAAACACTCGCAAAATGCAAAGGATACACACAGGAAGATATTAGCTGCTAAAGAGATTTCTCGTGAATGGAGAATATTGAAGATGGATGATGAGCCAAAACCTCTCACAGCTCTCAAAACATGAGAGTTAATCCAAACATGAACGCGTGAGTCAAACTGGCATATGGTTCTGGTGTTTTCTTGTCCATGCAAGCAAAACATGACATTCTAGGACTGGGTGCTCTACCCAATTCAAAATTCCAATACTCTTCTTCTTTCAAGCAATAAATACCTCAACCACCTTCTTGCAGAATAAATGGTTGGGAAGAGAGGACAAGAAAGAGGGCCGTTGACAGTTCTGATGGGTTCTCCCCATGACACATGGATTTTCCCCAACAGGCTTAAAGTTAACATTCACACCCCCTTATCCTTAGGAAAATCATGACCCCATCTCATTATTCGTTGCATTGACATAACTGGTTGTGGATTTTCATTAATTTGCATATTTACATGATGTTTACAAATGTGCTTGACTTCGCATAGAAACCATAGGCATCGACCCTGATCGCCTATATACCAAACATTAATCAATGATAGGGCCTTGTCCTTGAGCTCCTTGTCATGATTTGATATAGTATTTACATCATATACATTAATGTAACTGGGTCAAAACCAGTGTGTTACATTCCCCTCCTCCTTCAATAGCACTGTCCTCAGTGCTTACAAAATTGAACAAAATGCTACACTGGCATCGCCTCAGTGCTCCACAAAATTGAAAAAAAATGAATGTGCCAATTGCATGGCATCCTCCAGCTCCCACGTAGCCGCTTCAAGACTGTAGTGCTCCAATTTCACCTTTACCTGTCCTATGGCTCGGTTCCAGAGCATGGTGACCTTCCTGTCGAGGATGTGCATTCCCTCTATTCATAACTCTCCCTCGGGTTCCACCTAAATCACATCCCAATTTATTACATGGTTAGGGTCATGTATATATTTCTTAAGCAAAGAAACATGAAAAACATTATGAGCTCTAGTGCTAGAAGGAAATGCAATTCTATATGCAACTAGCCCTATTCTTTCAGGAACTTCAAACGGCCCACAATATCTTGGTGACTGCTTGGAACAACTCCCAAGCTTCAAGAGACTCTTCTTTTTCCTCACTCTGAGGTAAACATGATCCCCAATACTGAACTCTTTGTTCACCCTATGCTTGTCAGCATTGATTTTTTGTCTGTCCTGGGATGCTTTTAGATTCTACCTTATATTTACAACATCTTGATCCATCTCCTTAAGCAATTATGGACCAAGCACAACCCTGTTCACTAGATTATCCGAAGTCACTGGTGTCCTACACCTCCTGCCATACAAAGCTTCATACAGACTCATCCCTAAGTATGCTTGTTGTCCATTGTTATAGGCAAACTCTACCAGGTGTAGATAATCTTCCCACTTGGTTGGTTTGTCCATCACATACATGTGAAGCATGTCTTCCAACACTTGGTTTACCCTCTCAATCTGCCCATCAGTCTGAGGATGGTAAGCAGTGCTGAAGTTCAACTTTGTACCCAAATCCGCAAACAACCCCTTCCAAAAATTGGAAGTGAGGCTTGACATCTTTGTCAGAGACTATTGCCTTTGGAAATCCATGCAATTTGAAAATTTCCTTCATGAAGATATTTGAAATGTCATCAGTCTTATGCGTAGAATTAACCGGTATAAAATGTGCTGCCTTTGTCAACTTTTCCACTACAACCATGATATAATCATGTTGTCTCCAAGTCATTGGAAATCCTGTAATAAAATCCATGGAAATAACTTCCCATTTCCATTCTGGAACTGGAAAAGGCTGCAATAAACCCGCAGGGTGTTTATGCTCAACCTTTACCTGTTGACATTTCATGCACCTTGAAATATATTCAGCCATGTCCTTTTTCATACCTGGTGAAAAGTACTACTTTCTACCTGTAGGAATTGTCTTCTGATATCCTGGGTGACTAGAATATGGAGCTTGATGGATCTCGTCCATAACAACTCTCCTCAAATCTGCTACATTTGGAATGCAAATTATGCCATTATATGTAAGAAGTCCATATTCTTCCAACTTATATCCCTCATACTTCTTCTCAAGACTTTGCTGCTACAATTTGTCCTT
This sequence comes from Pseudotsuga menziesii, assembly GCA_001517045.1. NCBI lineage: Eukaryota > Viridiplantae > Streptophyta > Pinopsida > Pinales > Pinaceae > Pseudotsuga > Pseudotsuga menziesii. Next base: position 45,279 of record LPNX010475792.1, read on the forward strand.
TACTTGCACATACATTTCATCTCTAGCAGTATGATTAACAATATGCTACCTCAAATCTGATTGGAAAATACTAAGATATTCCACATGCATTTCCTGCACCTTCTTGCTGAGTGCATCAACTACCTTATTCTTTTTTCCTTTTATGTGCTCGATTTCAAAATTTTACTCACAAAAAACTCCATCCATCTAGATTTCCTAACATTTAGAGTTGGATGATCAAACAAATACTTTAGACTGCAATGGTTTGTCCTTAACTCAAATCTTCTTCCCATCAAGTAATGCCTCCACATCTTGAGAGCATGTACTATGGCTTCAAGTTACAGATCATGAGTAGCGTAGTTCTTCTCATGCTCCTTCAACTTTCTTGACTCATAACATATAACTTGGTTGTCTTGCATAAGGACTCCTTTAAGCCCTTGACCACATGCATCGGTACACACCACAAAATCTTTCTCTGGGTCTATAACTTTCAATACTAGTGCACTGGTGAGAAGATTCTTCAACTATTGGAAGCCTTCTTCACACCTCATTGTCCATTCAAACTTTATCCCCTTCTTTTGCAAAGAAGTGATGGCATGTGCAACCTTGGATAATACTTCAACGAATCTCCTGTAGTATCCTGTAAGTCCCATAAAAGATATCACATCTATCATAATTCTTGGAGTAGGCCAATTCATAATGGATTCTATCTTTTTAGGGTCTACAGATATACCCTCTTCTGAGATAATGTGACCCAAATACTGAATTCTATCTCTGTAGAAGTCACACTTGCTCAGCTTTGCATACAATCGATGCTCCCTAAGAAACCGTAATGTCAATCTCAAATTTTCTTCATGTTCTTCCTCATTCTTAGAATAAACAAGAATTTCATCAAGGAAAACAAGAGCAAACTTTTCCAAATACCTGCTGAAGACACTATTCATAAGGCACATAAATGTAGCTGGTGCATTTGTGAGACCAAATGGTACCACTACAAACTCATAATGTCCATTCCTTGTTCTGAAGGTTGTATTATGAATGTCTTCATCCTTGATTCTCACCTGATGGTAACTCAACCTCAAGTCAATCTTGGAAAATACCTTTGCTACTCTCATTTGATCAAAGAGGTCATCAATCCTAGGAAAAGGATACTTGTTCTTTACTATGACCTTGTTCAGCTGTCTGTAATCAATACATAGTATGAGTGTACCATCTTTCTTCTTTACAAATAGAACTGGTGCTCCCTAAGGAGACACACTCGGCTTGATATACTTTTTCTCCAACAACTCTTGCAGTTGCATTTTCAGCTCTAGCATTTCTGGCGTACTCATTCTGTAGGGTGTCTTGGACACTGGTGTTGCTCCTGGCACAAGTTCAATTGTGAAATCAATGTCCCTCTTCGGAGGAATCCCTAAAATTTCATCAGGAAACACATCCCTGAATTCCTGCAACACATGAAAGTCCTCCAACCTATGAGTTTCATTCTCCGGTGCCTCCAAAATATGAGCTGCATATAACTGGCAACCTTTCCTACAGAACTTCTTCAACTGCATTACTGAAACCTGCCTTACTAAAATTACCTTTGGAATTTCTTTCACAATCATTGAGTCACCTTCTTCATCCAAGCACTCAAAATCCTTATTATAATAGTCAAGCCTTACTCTGTGGGCTTCTAACCAATCCATTCCAATGAGAACATCATAGGAACCGAGGGGTAGAACATTCAAATCTACACAGGTGAACAATCCATTCATCACTAATGGACAAGTCTACCACCTCACTAACCTTTCTATTAGTCCCAGTGGCTATCCAAACTAACCATGATTTGCTATGATTTAATTTATTAAGGGAACAAATCTCCACTACTCTAGGAGTAATGTAACTGTGAGTAGAACCAGGGTCAATCAAAAGAGAAACAGATTGCTCAGCAATCTTACCTGCAACTTCAACCATCGTTGACTGGTGATCTTCCTAGAGATCCTCTAGTGCTGCATAAATCCTAAGGACAACCCTTGCTACTTGACCCACTGTTTCTGCCTCTTGAATGTTGTAAGCTGGCCTTGCACTCTCATTCTTTAGTGGACAATTCCTGCGCATGTGGGGTCCTCCACATCTCCAACATTGGAGTGGTTCTCCGATCTGTTGTGGATCTCTTGGATTTTCTCCCGCCACTCTAGTTGGATGCTTTTCAGCTTGGGACGGCTGCCTCTGCTGATTCCTGAAACTAGAAGGTTTGAAACCTTTCTTCCTTTGGTCAGACTTCTCATTCTTCTTGTCTTTCCATCTCTTATGGTAATCAGTATTTCCTATGCTTTTCTCATAGAAATACTTTTCCTTCCTAATTGCTTCTTCAAGAGTTCTAGGTTCATAAAACTCGATTCTGTCTTTGTAAGACTAAGGTAATCCGCTCAGGAAACGATGAATTTTCACTTTTTCATCTTTGCTGTACCTAACATATCTCAATAGTTATAGGAACCTGTTCACATACTCTTCCATGGTCTGCTGTCCCAACCTCAGCTCATGGAATTATTTGATCTTGTCATGATAGTACCTGTCATAGAGGTATTTCTGCTTGAAATAGTTATGGAACCGTTTCCACCTAAGTATTCTTTCATTGATCCTCCTTACTTGCTTAAAGTGCTCCCACCAAATGGATTCCCTTCCATTCAAACTGAATATGGAAAACCTTTCCTTCATGTTCCCCAAATAATCCTATACTTGGAAGTACTTCTTTATCCCAAGAAGCCAAGCTTCAGCTTCTTGCCCAGTCTTCACCTCACCATCAAACGTAGGAGGTTTAGCCTTCTTAAATTCACCCAGAGAGCGATCCCTATGGTTCCTCTTTCTCTTTCCGTTATGAGAAGAAGAGATGGAATCCCCATTTGATTCCTCAAAGTCAGAGGATCTACTAGCAGTCCTTCTTCTTCTTTTGGTACTGCTTGTATTGCCTTCGGGTTTTACTGTAACCTGTCCAGAGTCTATATTTCTTTTCAAGTCTGTCAAACTTTGCAACATAGCATCATTCAACTAATGCTACTCTTCCTGAGCTTTGATCAGGATTCTCATGGTGGCTGCAATATCTGGCGATGTCTCTTGGAATCTGCTTCCATTGGACTCTATGTCATCATTTCCAACTCAGAAATTTTCCCCCATGACATCTTGTGTACGCTCGTAGGAGTCTCGAGCATCACATCCGTCATGGGTTCTCATGGTTGAACCACCACTTACTTTTCCAAAATATACTATGACTCTGCAAAATGTGTTATCAACACCATTTGTTAGACACACATTAATTCAAAATCAAAACCATTTACTTACTGTCACCTGGACTATATAGGCCCAATGCTGTAACCGACAGCTGTGGTTAACTAATTCTCGGCCCATCTAGGCCCAATGTTGCAACCCGCAGCTCGAATACCACACTGTAGTGTACTACAAGTTGGTATTAGAGTGCGTTCTTGACTGGTTTTTGGTCCATCCAGGCCCAATGTTGCAACCCGTAGCTCTGATACCACACTGTCACGTACCCATACCCCATCATCATGCGGAATTAAAATTTTCATCAAGAACCTTCACTGTTCATTGAAACACAGGGCATGGTCATGAAACACATCTCAACATTTCCAACACTGTCATGCTCCTTCCCGTCTTCCATAGATCAGTTCAACAATCTGCAAGGAAAGATCTTAGAAGAGATCGGACGACGGAGAGAAATGCGATGGAAATCAACGATTGTAAATGATCCCACAGATTGGATCCAAATCAACAGTTCAGAATTCACCCACAAAAATCAATGGTGCGAAAAGCCCGAGTTGCGGGGTTGAAAAGTTACAAAACTTGCAATATCACTTCCCGTAACCAGCATCTCGCATCCCGCATCGGAAACAAATTGACGGCGGAGAGATCTAAATGGTGGGATTGGGAATTATGGAAAGACTTGGAATTCATCTCGGTCCCAATTCGACTCTTCCGGGATTTTGGAAAAGAAGGTATTCAGGGTATGTTCCAGATCCTCCTGAGTCTCAGCAATGGTCCCATCCTCTCTTTTCATTCTCGCCATATGATTGTCGTGCCAATGTTGGATGGCTACTTTGTGGAAGAACCTGGTATTACATTCTCCCTCTTGGAGCCACTTAACTCTGGATTTTTGTTTCCAGAATACTTTCTCCTGTTTCTCTCTTAGGATAAATTCTTGGAGCAGGAGTTTCTCCTATGTTCGTATCTCATTAGAGAAGCCTTACTGCATACCCCTTTGTAATGCCTCTTGTATCTTGTTGTCGAAATCCTTTTTTGCTTGAAATTTATTTCCAAAGTAATCAATATTCCACTTTTTTATTTTGTCTTTTAGGAGTTTGAGATTTTCTTGAAACTAGTACATCTGAGTTCCTCTAATGGGAGGAAGGTCCACCCACCATTCTTTGAGTTTCTATGGAAATTCGGCTTGGAGGAGCCATAGTTTTTCAAAACGAAAAGGTCTCCAGAGGTTCACCCCTATTCTTTCCCACTCCATACTTATGGGACAATGATCCAACTTGTCTGATGGAAGTACCACAACAGTCAGTTCTCCCCCTGCCATCATAATAGACTCAGAGACCAAAAAGTGGTCTAACCGGTAGGCTATGCCTCTGTCTCATGTTCTCTTGTTATTCCAAGTATAGATACCATTAGACATTTTGACATCAACTAGACCGAGGTTAGCAATGAATTTGTTAAAATAATAACTAATGGGATTCAGCTTCTGTATTCCTCCTTTTTCTGTCAAGGTTTCTGACCAAGTTGAAGTCCCCTCCTAGGATCCATGGTCTCCCTCCTGCCTCCATTCTAAGAGTACTTAGTGACTCCAAGAAAGTGAACTTCTTCTCAGCTCGAGGTGGCCCGTAAATTTTGGTATTGAAACCCCGGTACTCATGCCTAAAATATGGAAGGAAACCGATATAGAAAAATACGAAGCCATGAATTGATAGAGGGCCACCTCTCTCGGGTTCTATACTATTCCAATCCCCCTGGCCACCCCTTTTGCATAAAAAACAATAAATTCACTACCACACCATACTTTTTCCCCTACAATTTTGAGTTCAGCTTCCAAGCACTTTGTTTCTTGTAAAAAGATGATACCTAATTTTTCACTTCCTATTCTTCTTCTTAGAAGACGGATCTTCAAGGAACTATTATAGCCTCTGATATTCCAGGATGTAATCCACATCTTTAAACTATTTGGGTGCAGAGGAGAGGGCTGCATATATGGTTGGATACTACGCTGAGGCTACTAAGTTAGCCCTAATAAGTTGGATTCAGTGCACATTGTTGTGTCTTCTTCTCTTTTCTTTTTACCTTTCTTTTTTCCATTTGGATCTTTGATATATTAAGACACTACTCCAAGTAACTTCATAGTTTTTTTCTTAATGATATCCTTTTCCAGAAGGGATTCCTGTTGGGGAGGGATATGTTCTGGTAATTTTGCATAGCACGCCGCTTCCAGGCCTTCCAAGTCTAGAACCCTTATTTCCATTTCCTCCCCTTCAGTTTCAGTCGATGTGTTCTATTTCTTGTTTGTCTCCTTAGTATCTTCGTGGGTCAGCACTTCCAGAATTGGTGCTATCTCTGGATCTTGTTGTTCTTCGAGCTGTCCTTCCTTCTGGGTGTAACTCTCTTTTCCTTCCTATAGGGCATCAAACCAATTGTGTATTTGAACTTTCTTGTGGATATCAAGACCAATTGTTTTCTTGGCAGGTCTTTTCTTGTTGGGCACTTTGGTGAAGCCTTATGTATCTTGATTTTCTTGATCTTTATTCCCTCCTGGTTTTTTTATTTTGCGGGTAGTCTCTAAACAAATTTCCATGCTCATGGCATCTTCTACATAAGAAGGGGATTTGTTCATAGTCTATCGCTTGGAACCAATCTTCATCATCCCATGATAGCTCTATTCCATCTGGGAGATCCTTTGATATATCTAGGTAGATGCATATCCTGGCATAGGAAGTATATCACATCTGTTTGGTTTGTTCTGATACTTTTACAAAGTTTTCGAGCATGTTTCCAATATCAATGAGGATTTCTTCTTTCCAGTACTCTATTGGTAGGGAGTACATTATGATCCACACCGAGGATATCGTTAAGTTTTCTTTATCCGAATTGAACTGCTTTTTCCATGGTATGAGGAAGAGGCCTGTCGAGTTAAAGAAATATGACCCGTTATCAAAAATTATGTTTCTGGATGCTTCATTAAAGAAAATTACCGTGAAGAATCCTTTTGACCCCAGTTGCAGGTCGTAATTCCCTTGATTTTTCCAGGTTGTGTTTATCAACCACACCAGTGTTTTCTCTCCTGGCCAAATCCAGACAAATTTTTCGATAAGTGCATGTTCTTTCATGTATTGAATATCCTCCCTTACCCGTTCCGAGCGGATCTGCAACTTCGGTACTATTTTCGATTTTTGGACACATTTCCCTATTTTTAAGTATTCTTCCTTCACAACTCCTTCTTTAATGGTCCCACTCGTTCCTTCTCCTCCCTTCCCCGAGTGGAGATTTGGTGCTTGCACCTTCTCTTTTCCTTTCTCTATCTCCATTTCTGAGATCTAGATAGGGGGCAGTTCCCCACCATCTGTGTGCTCGCACATCTTGAGTCCCTTCCCCCAAGATGGAGGTACAGGTTCCTGCCCCTATCAAGACCTCCAAAGACTGCCCAACCCTGCAAATTTAGATCATCGTAATGCCTCCCCCCTCGTTTAGAATTCCATCGAAACATTCATATGAACTCTTTAGTTGTTGTTGACGCTCTTTAACTTTTTTTTTATATTGTTGATGGATTTTGCGAAATGGTAGGTTTAGCTCCATGTATGAATGACCGGTGAAGTTAATAAGATATGGATTTCGGAATTGGAGATCTGATGCCTACCATTATCTCTACTTGTATAGGGCACGCGTTAGTGGCTTTGAAGTATAAAATTAAAATATGGATATTTTATTGACTATGAAATGAAATAGATATATGATGTTGATTCTAAGTTACTGTGTATGATTAGCATTATTTTTTTCATATAAGTTTAATTTTCGAGGTTAAGTGAAACATATATAAAGATAGAGTAATTTTATAAAGTTTATTGTATGATTAAAATATGGAAGTACATATTTTATAAATATAAAATATGTATTTTTAAATTTTGAAAAATTTAAAAATATATAATGTATGTGGCTTAAATGTTTATTTAAAAGATCAAGTAGATTAATGATCACAAAATTATTCGAAATGTTTATAAATTTTATGAATGATAAATGTGGTTATTATGTTGTGATAGTGAAGTTACAAATAACATGAGATTTGAATTATTATAAGATATGTTGTTATTATAGTTCCACTCTTATATTGAAAATTAATGAAGTGGTGTGGGTATCAATTATTCTAATTAGATTTTAAATCTAAATACTTTGAATTTCTTGATAATTTCATTGAACTCTCTACACAGTTACAAAATAAATGGGTGAATCCATGACTATGGGTAACTCTTCTCAATCAAAAGTGAGGGTGAAAAAATGGTAGTTTACAATTTTTTAGATTGAAACCAATTTTAATGTCATTTAATGTGTCAAATTTGCATTTAATTAAATATTTATCTTTGTAAATATACAAAAACAGTTAACAAGTGAGTTGTGACCCATCAAATAATTACATGTTTAAGTTACAATTTTCAAAAAATATATACAAGTCAATGATTTACATAGAACTCAATAGAACCCTTTTTTATTAATTATATTTTGTATTACTTTTTGAAGTTGGCCCATAAATATTTGAATATCATTTTATACACATTTGTGTTCGGACATTTTTTTTCAAGTAATTACATAAATTGAAAAACCGAAAGCACCCTTTTGAAGAGAAAGGATCTACGAGATCCCGTCTATTTTTTATATTTTTTTGGGGTTGAGTATTTTTTATGTTATTTACTTTTCTTTGAGCACCTTCAAAACTACGGGAAAAAATTTAAACATAAGTTTTACAAGAAACATAAAAAATATAATATAAAACTGAAAGAGTGAAAATGATATGTTTTTCAATGGAGGATTCATTGAGGAATCTAGTAGCATTAACTCTGCTACTTAAGATGAAATATATGAAGGGTTTTTGTCCTCTGAAAATTGCAATTGAAAAAAAATTACAGCAAGGAGGCTGGATTGCTAGAAATTAAGCACTCGATCAAGCCCTTAAAAATGCTCAAATGAGCCAATCTCACAATTCTTGAAATAATGAACAATAAAGGGTTAATGCAACCCTCGATTAAGGGTTTCTGCAAATTGAAAAATTGTTCAATCGAAGGTCTCGGTTGACCGCAACAAAGAGCTAGATTTAGCTCTTGAAAATGTTGTAACCACCCAAGAGTTGCAATGTGTTACGGACCTCAATCGAGCTCGTGCAAACACACCGAAAAATTATGTTGTTGTTCATTGTTGGTAGGAAGAGAAGCTAGAATGAGCTAAGTTTCTCAATCAAGTTTCTACAAACCCATTAAGGATTTTAAACATAACAAAAACCCAATAATTTCTTGGTAAAATAATACAAAAAGTATAAGTTAACAAGCCAACATTGAATAGAAGACTCTTGAATAAATAAATAAATCAGTAATCAAGATTGGATAATAGGGAAACATGTTCTTGAGGGTGTGTTGGTAAAGGGTTTTAGGGCTCTATGTTAATGTTCGAGAACTCAGGAGTTGGTGGGATACTATGTAAGGGATGGGAGGGTTAGCGTGCATTGAGGCATAATGTGATGGCCTTGGGGGGCACACATGGCCCTTAATCCTCAAGATGATGACTTAATTTGCAAGAACCATCCCAAGTGCACCTAACCTTGAAATAGCCACCACATTCAACTCATGGGACATAGAGTCCCTATTAAAAGCCTATATTATGGCTAGGTAGCCAGTACATGGGGCATGAGCCCTTGAGATACCTTTTTGTGTTATAAGACCAGCATTTTGAGATTAAACCATCACATTGGCCTCAAGGGCCATCCTTGATACACTAATCCTCAAAATGATGATCATACCTCACTTGTAGACTAAAGCTTCCCTATGTAGGGATTGTGTGTTTATTTGGGGTACTATGCATGAAACATGAAACCTAGAGACCATTTAAATGGACTTAGAACATATATTTGGATTGTAAGTTATACATCAACTCCAAGAACCATCCTTGGCATTGTAAAACTTGAAATCACCACCATATCTTAGAACTTTTAGTCTGAATATTCCTTATTATAGTAGAATATAAAATTGAGTCCTATGTGTGAGGAGTTCATTGTGCTTATGGGATAATGTGTGCTTAAAATCATAATGATCAATGGTTAAGGTGTTTTAGTAGTCTACTTCCATTTTTAAGGTCTTATGGGTTTGGGGTGTAGTGTGTGAGGGTTGGGAGCAATTATCATATAATGGGTCATAGCATGTTTGTGAACCATGAGATGTCAAGACTAAGTGTGTGGGGGTGGATACGCATGCTACAAGGGAATTGTGAGAATGGAGCTTGAGGTCCTTTTAATAAAGGGTTTTAGGGGTATATTGTCATGTTTGGGATCCTAATGGTTATATGGATACTATGTAATGGGTGGGAGGGGTTAGTGTGAATTGGGGCATAATGTGATGGTGCAGGGACCCACACATGGCTATTTATTGTTAAGACCATGGATTAATTTACAAGAACCATCCCAAGTGTTCCTAACCTTGAAACAACCACCACATTGAACTCATGGGACATTGATTACCTACTAAATGCCTATTTGATGGCTAGGGAGATGGTACATTGTGCATGATCACTTGAGATAAATGTTTGTATTAAAATACCACAAATTGTGACCTTGAACCATTACATGAGCCCCGAGCACCGTCCTCAATTCCTTAATCCTCAAAATGATGACCATACATCACTTGTAATCTAAATATTTTGTATGTAAGGATTGTGTGTTCCTTTCTGAAACTATGCATGAGCCATGCATCCTAGAGACCATTTATATGGACTTATACCTTGTATTTTGATCGTGGGCCATACATCAGCTCCAAGAAGCATCCTTATTGTTGAAAAACTTGAAATCAATACCATACTTTAGAACCTTTAATCCAAAGGTTCCCTAGTGTATAAAAAGTTTAAATTGAATCTATGTGTGAGGAGTTCATTGTGGTTATGGGATAATGTTTTCTCGGGATCATAATGATCAAGTGTTATGGTGCTTTGAAATTCTACTTCCATTTCTAGGGTCTTATAGGTTAGGGGTGTAGTGTGTGAGGGGTTTGAATAGTTATTGTATGATGGGGCATAACAAGTTCATGAACCATGATGTGTCAAGGATAAGTGTGTGGGGGTGGATAAGTGTGTGATAATGAGACAATGTGTGCTTAATGTTTTTTTGGTAAGGGGTTTAAGGGGTCTATTTCCATGTTTTGGATCCCATGGATTAAAGGGATAATGTCTAAGGGGTGGCAGGAATTAGCGTGCAATGAAGCATAATGTGATGGTATAAGGACCCACACATAGCCCTTGATACTCAATGCAATTGCTTAATTTACAAGATCCATCCCAAGTGCACCTAACCTTGAAATATCCACCACATTGAATTCATGGGACATCGATTCCCTATTAAATGCCTATTCGATGTCTAGGGAGATAGTGCATGGTGAATGAGACCTTGGGAGAATTTTTTGTTATTATACCACACATTGTGGCATTTAACCATTGCATGGGCCCCAAGTACCATCCTCAATACACTAATCCTACAAATGATGACCATTCCTCACTTGTAGACCAAGGATTCCTTATGTAGGTATTATGTGTTTCTTTCGGTTACTATGCATGAACCAAAATCCCTAGAAACCATTTACATGTATTTAGACCTTGTATTTTAATCTCAATCCATACATTAGCTCTAAGAACCATCCTTGGTGTTGCAAAACTTGAATCATGACCATATCTTAGAATCTTTAGTCCAAATATTCCCTAATGTAGTGGAAGCTAAAATTGAGCCTTATGTGTGAGGAGTTCACTATAGTTATGGGATAATGTGTGTTCAAGATCATAATGATCAAGGGTTAAGATGTTTTAGTAGTCTACTTCCAATTCTAGGTTCTTATGGTTTAGGGTTGTAATATGCGAGGTGTCATGGAAGATATTGTATAAAGGGTCATAACATGCTCGTGAACCATGATGTGTCAAGTATAAGTGTGTGAGGGTGGATTAGAGTGCTATAAGATCATTGTGATAATGGTGAAATGTCTACTTGAGGTCATACTGGTAAAGGGTTTTAGGTTTCTATTTTCATGTTTGGGATTCCAATAGTTAGAGGGATACTGTGTAAGGTGTAGGAGGGATTAGTCTACATTGGGGCATAATGTGATGGCATGGAGGACCACACATGGCCCTTGATCCTCAATATCATGGCTTAATTTACAAGAACTATCCCTACCACACATAACATTGAAATGACCACCTCATTGAACTCATAAGACATGGAATTCCTTATTAAATTCCTATTTGATGGCTATGAATCTTGCACATGGTGCATGATCTCTTGGGAAAACATTTTCTGCTATGATACCACAGATTGTGACCTTAAATCATTACATGATACCTAAGGGCCATCCTTGATGCACTAATCCTTAAAATTATGTCCATGCCTCCCTCGTAGACTAAATATTCCCTATGTAGGGATTGCTTGTTTCTTTGGGGCACTATGCATGAACCATGAGCCCTATAGATCATTTATATGGACTTAGAATTTGTATTTTGATCATGTGCCATACATAAACTCCAAGAACCATCCTCGGGTTGTAAAACTTGAAATAATGACCATATCTAACATTTAGCCCAAAGACTCCCTAGTTCCCTATGTGTCCCAATATAATTATAGTGTACACAGTGTTAATTGCATTATAATGATGGCATACTCTTCTTATCATGTTTACCATGTGCTATAATTACACATTTTACCATGTGACATAAGTCCAATTGAATTTCATTGTAGCTAAATTGAAGTATCATTATATTTGGAAGTTTATAACATGACACTTAAAAATCTATTGGATTATGTAGGGATAAAATCTAATCACCTACCATAGGAACCTATCATTCCTTGGGTTTCAAGAATAGATGGGAGTTGTACTAGTTTTGAAAGGGAAAATTCAAACATTTAAGAGAAATTGGATGCAAACATGAGAGTGTTATAGCATGAAATGACACATCCTATGCAACATGCCTTGATGGCCTACCTTTTCCCTTTGCAGACTCATTATACCCTTCTTGCTCAGTTCAAACCCTAAAAATCATATTTGTGTTGATATATGCGAGTCAACATCACTACAGCTTGTGTATATGCATATTTCTCCACTACAACCCGCATACATAAGATTTCATGCTCAAAATTAAAAATTGTATGAATCACCTTACTCATTTGTGTCCTCGAATGGATTAGGCCTCAAATATTATAGCACAGATCCTAGTTGTGTTAGCTAGTCCACTTCCTCATAATCAAAATATGGATTCAATTGCTTCCACCACTAGAAATGTGTCTGGTGGGATTCATACCCCTCCAAATCATGATGGTATTTATGAATGCATCAATATGCTCTAGACGAAGGTTAATGTTTCCAATTACTCTTGTGATTATGGTCCTTCGCAACCTTATACAAGGAAAGAGCCTCTACCTACAGAGACCCATTTGCAGATTAATAATATTGACCCTATGTCGTGCATTCCAAAAGGAGTTCTTAAGAACTTGATTCATAATCCTAATGCTCAAGCCACCCATAATTATTCCATTGTTTAGGATATGGTCCAAACAGCATGTGCTTTGTCGAATTTAGAGGTACTCCACACATGCCTATATAGAGGAACACCTTTCTATCTTCCTTGGGAGCTCTTTACAATTTAAGTGGCCCTATTTTTATCAAGTTTGAGACCATTGATATTCAGCCTCACTTACCTTACCATGTGGCTTTCCAAATCCATGTGAAATTTCTTAAAATTACCGTCAAACATAATATTGTTGACGAAGGTGCTTCGACGTCAGTGATGCCCCTATCTTGTTGGAAGGCCCTTGGCTCTCCTTAGTTATCTCATTCCACGACCATGTTGACTGCATTTGATGGGGATTCATTTCGAACTAATGGAATTATACCCTCTCTTCAGGTTGATTTGGGTGGGAAATTCATGTCAATCGATGTCGAGGTGGTTGATACACCCCTCGACTGTAATATTTTACTGGGTAGGAATTGGATTTATGTTATGAAAATAGTCATCTTGTCCATGTTTCATGTAGTATGATTTCCTCACAAAGGAAAATTTATAACAATAGATAAGTTATCTTTTATTAGCTCTAGTTCATTTGCATTGTTGAGATCTATAGTCCTGTAGTTGAAAATTCTCAAAAGGAAATGGAGAATTTTGTTGTTGAAATGTATTCTTCCCTCATGGGAATTTTTAATATTACATCACCAATATTGTATGTCGATTCCATTTTTAATGGTGCTTCATCATTGTTGAGTTCCATTTCATTTTAGACTCTCTCTTCCTTGATCGAATCCTGTGAAGGGCACCCTTAGATCAGAATGGTCATGTCGTTTTCTACAACAGAGATTTCTTATCAAGATTTAGAAGAAGGCACTGCAGACCCTAGTCTTTCCTCTTTGCAAACAGTGGAGGAGTATCACACACTCCCTCCCACACTGGCATTTAACTCATCATGCTTACATGATTTCTTCGATGCTACTTTGCCTTTGGATGAAACTATTATTGAGGTCATGAATGCTCTGAAAATGTCTTGGGAAGACATGCATCATAGATATTATTTCCTCCTAGAGCTTGAAAGGATCGATTGTGACAAGGTTTTTTCAAACTTACATGAGAAAGTTTGTCACCCCGTGGTCCTGTTGGATATGCATGGTATATATGTTGAAGGGAACATGGTGAATATTTATCCTACCATCCTGATCAACATTTCTTGAACTCCTAGAAAAGTGGGGAATGTTTATATTCGATAATTCCTAAGAGTGGTGAGGGCCTGGAAAAATGTCTGCCATTATAGTAGAGACTTATCTGGATGAACTTGTTGCTCACTCTTGCAAGAGAGTGGATCATCCATCTCACCTTTGACTTGTGTTCGAAAGAGACAAGTGTTATAATATTCAGTTAAATCCTCAAAGATATATTTTTTCCTTTGAACATGTCACCTTTTGGGATTTCTCGTTTAGAAAGAGGAAGTCATGGTCGACCCTTTAAAGGTTGGGGCAACACTTTGGTTTGCTCGTTTGTGCTCAATGAAATATGGTTGAACTTCCAGCTTAGTATGGTACATTGTGCACTATTTTATATATTTTGGTTTTACCCACTTTTATCATAGTTCTTCACCATATTTTTATGAACTTTATGAATTAATGTTGTAGTGTGAGGGATTTTTGAAGCTGTTTCTGGGTCATAATGTCTATTTTCATGCTATGATTTTCTATTTTAATCTAAAATCAAGGCCTAATTGACTAAGGACACCACATATAAACTACATGAAGAATAGCCAACATTTCTTTCCCATAGGTAAATGTGCCCAAGTTTCTATCACATAATTGCTTACTCATAAAGGCGAGAAAGCATCCCTCTTGCACTAACCCAACTCCTATTCATATGCCCAAGGACTCACATTCCAAAACAAAAGTCTTATTGAAGTTAGGAAACACAAGGAAATGTGTGGTATACATAGCATATTTTAAAGCCTTAAAATCCTTTTCAACCTCCTCATTCCAACTAAAGGATTTTTTTTAGCATGGTGGTGAGAGGAGTGTTGGGTATGTAATTACATTTTTTGAAAGTGGGTATCAATCTAATATAGGTTAAAAAATTAGGATTTTGGATTGTGTGGAATACCTAAATATTGTATAGTGAATTGTTAAGAAAAACACAATGAGAAAGATGGAGGTAGGGCTCTAAGTTTTGTTGGTTTTTCCTGGTTAAGGGTTCCCAGGGTAAATTTCTCTATATTTTTTTGTGTCATTGTTTTAACTTTGTTTTTCTTGCGAATTTACATGCATTTTTTACTTCATTGATTTAAAACTTAAAAGGAGCAATAATTTTACCATAATTTTGGACAAACTTACAAGAAGCAATAATTTCACCATAATTTTAAGACTTGTGAGGCCAAGAAATCCCCATAAATTTTTAAGGGTCTTGGGATAAGGCTTATATTTCATCACCTCAATTTTCCTAGGATCCAAACACACACCCTCCCCACTGACAATTTTCCCCAAATTTTCAACTCGTGAAGCACTAAAAGTACATTTATAAGTACTAAGGAATAAATGGTGAATTTATAATTATTAAGGAACAAATGGTGATGATGAAAGAGTTGTAATATATGATCCATGTGTGCCACCTAAGTTTTTTTGTAGATTAAAATGTCCTTGAAGAAGGATATGAAAAAATGACATGGAAGGAGCTTAAAGATATGGTACATGAGGCTCTAAAAGGTGAAAGGTACATTGCGAAGACCAAAGGGAATCACCAAAAAATCATAATTACCTTCATGATTGAGAAAAGTAGTTTTGGGGATATCATCTTCATTCATCTTCATCCATGTAGTTACCAAATAATTTTCTAATGTTGCAAATTGTGTAAGAATTCCATTTCTTGGGCTGTAGAAGCCATAATTTTTAGGAAGAGGATAAGGTTTGTAGAGTCCTAATTATAGAGGATTTCCAAGTGCTATAGTCCTTTTATATACTAAATATTTTCGAACAATAGTACTTAGTTAAATATTCCATGTAACCAACTAAGGAGGATAGGTTGTACCCTTAGCCATACTGCAGAATCCCTATTACATGAGAATTATATCCTTGAGATTTGTTCTCAGTGTACTATACCAATACGATGGTCGATAGGATTATGTAAGGTTATTTTTATGTGTACCTATGGGTATTTTGATATATATAGAGGTATTTGGAAGGAAACTATGTATACTTATTTTGTCTAATGTGGTACAACTCGAAAGGGTACCAACAAAGGTTACAAGGGTGTCTAATTAGGTGATGTATCTCGTATTTTCTATGTGTACTCTTCCCCAAAAAAATGTTTACCCACTAAAATATGAATCATTTTGTTATTTTCACATGTTGAAACACATATCCAGCCTAAAATTTTACTTTCTCAAATTGGAATGTGTGTTGACACGGGAAAGTGCTTTGATACCACTTGTGGTGTTCCTTGTTAGTCTAAGTAGAATATTTGGAGAAAAACATATAGAATATAGTTGAAAAAAGAAAATAAAGAGAGAAATATAGTTGAGGAAAGAAAATAAATAGAACTAGAATTATAATTAATAGTAGTAAGAAAACCTTTATTGTATTTAGAACTAGATGCAATGTTCTCTTTCCTATTTGATTGGGAAACCTCAAACATGAGAATATATCAAATTAAAATCATATTCACTTTACAATTGAATGCATACCTTCCACTACAATCTATAGGTTCTAATTCACCAAAACCCTAACAACCTAGTGGACTTCCATTAACGAGGCCTCAACCACTAACTAGTGGTTGTTCTTTAATGATGTCACTTGCATTTATTGATTTCACACATAATAACCTTATGAGACATTATTTAATAGATATGAACCTTAATGCATTAAGTAAAAATCTATTCCACTATATAGGGAAGTTAGGATAAGACCCTAACATACATTGTTTAAATAATCAACACCATAGACATTCCAAATACTAAGTGTAAAACTTATATGTAATGAAATTACATTAGGGCATTGGGAAAGCACCAATGCAATAAAAATTTGAAATAATTTGTGTGAAACATATATAATGGAACTTACCTTAGATAAATTGGGGAAATAACCATTGATATAAACATTCTAAATAATCAATGTGAAACATATGCAGTGGAACTTACATTAGAGGACTGATGCAATTAAATTTGTATCCTCGGTAGTGGAAATATGTATCCTTATGAATATTTATCTCTTAATAGCTTAACCTGGAAACCACAATTATAGTTTTGATTTGTTGATGACAACTTTGTCATTTGACCCCATGGTGAATCTTCCTTAAACTCATTCTTTGTCCATATCAATAGCTTATTCCCTTACATTCAATTCATAGTGTAAATCCAAAAAGATAACTAGTCATTTCCCTTATTAGATGTATTATTCACTTAACAACTTGAATATGGCTCTATTTTACACCAAGTTTATAACAAATATACCTACATTTATAGGTACCTACATGCTTGATCCCACCATCACCCTACTAAAAAATCGACCATCATTAAAACTCATCTCCATAGTTGTTCAAATTTCTTCCCACCAACATCTAAACAAAGAAAGATCCCACCATACTAAATCCATCAAATATAATGGTTACTATATTTCTAAAATTATAAAAACCATTTTAATCATTCTACCCTCAAACACCAAATCTAGAATGGGTATTCCCTCTTCCAATCCTCCAACAACAACTCATACGTATATTTCGTATATTCATCATACCAATGAGAACATCTCCAAGATCATAGACAAGAGAGTATCAAAACATTATTCAATCCTCACAATAACCTCAAACAACTTTGAAAAGATCTTAAACATAAGGAAACCCTTCTCAACTATGAAGGAATTTATAAAATTCCATGTTCTTATGGAAAGTCTTGAATTGGACAAACTAGTTGTTCTATCCAAACCGATATTAAAGAACACGTAGAAAACACCCTTCACAATGGTGTTGTCAAATTTACAATTGTAGATCACTCCTATAACACCAAACATCTCATTTGTTTTTATCCCACCAATTTCCAAGCACTTATTCCTCTTTATTCCATTTTCATTATTAGAGATTCATTGTAATAAAAAAAGTTTATGAAAGGAACATAAAGAACATGACTAGGACTAGGTACCCAATATACAAGAACATGATAAATTGTTGGGAATGTTATATTATTTGCATGTAAATCGACGGTCAAATTCGATATTAAAATGGTCAACAAATGGAATGGAATTAAATTCTATGGAAGGTGGAAGTCTAGTCGAATGGTTGACTAGAATTGAAGTTTGCAAATGGTGGAAGTCTAGTCAACCAACTTACTATAATAGTTTATTGTTCAATGACCATGACTAGTCGATGGGAATTCAATGAGCATAAAGGGGAAATTAATTTGACAAACACTTAAATGACTAAGTATCCCAACTAGGGTCGACCAAGGTTGACTCAGTTATGTCAACTATAACAAAATAACCAAAATTTGTTAGGATGTTATGGATTTCCATTAATGGATAAGTTAGTTGTAACTAATTTAGTTAGAGTATGACATCTATAAATATTATGTAATTTGAAAGGATAAGTAGCACTTGTATGAGTTGAGAAGTAAAGCATAGTGAATTCACGCTTGAGGTATCATGATATAGTAAAGCACTATTGTAAACACTAGTTAAGAGTGTTGATAATAGATGAGTGGTAAAGCTCATTGGTTCGTTGATTTTTCCCTGTAAGGGGTTTTCCAGGGTAATTTTTGTATATTATGTGGCTATTTTTTTTCCATTGTTAAATTCCATTATATCTCATTGTTATAATCATTAATCATAATCATAATAATTGGTATCAAAATCCTTGGCATGATATCAAAGCTATATTTGGCTTCAAGGGGACACCTCTGTTGCTAAGGGATTTTTGGTTTGATCCTGGATATGGAGAATACCTAGTTTTAGTGGGAGTTGTAAAACATTTATTCTTAGTTAGAATTCCAAAAATTAACGAATAGAAATTGAAAAGTTTAATGAATAGGATTTTGAGTCTTGGAAGCTCAAAATGGAGGATCTCCTTGTAAATCGAAAGCAGTGGGTTATTGTCAGCCCAGAACAGCCCAGAACAACATCGATAGTTGTTTCATAGAAATATAGGTAGAAACTCAATATGAGATTAAGGAGTACAATATGACATTGTTTAGTAGGTTATGTATTGTTGAATGTCTCAAGAGAAGGCACTACAAAGAAACTATGGGATAATTAAAGTTGGGGAACTTGTACTAGTTGAAATGTATAGTCAACAAGTTGTTTCTTCATATGAAGTTATATATTCTGAGGATGAATGGGGATGAATCAATAACAAAGAACCTAAATTCATTCAACACTATTGTCAATCACATGTTCTCAGTGGATATCAAAATCATAGAGGAGGAAAAATGTATCAGTTTATTGTATTCTTTTCTAGACTCATGGGATAGCATGGTCATGGATATTGGAAGCAATAATACCACATTGAATATTGATGATGTGATTGCATCTCTATTGTCTAAATATATGAGGAAAAATAAGATGAAAGGATCAACCCACGACGCTCTGATGGTGAGAGGTCGACCAATAGATAGAGGAAAAGGTAAAATATCCAATAGAAAATAAAAGTTGAGGGGTATATATAAGACCATATCTAGATCCCCTTGACCAACAGAAACACAATGTTGGAAGTGTAGTAAAATCGAGCATTATGAGTGAGATTGTAAGTCAGCAATAGTCAAGAAGAACAAAGAGTGTAAGGAAGTGCAGTCAACTTAAAGGAATCCTCGGACTGAAGAGAAAGGAGATGTGTATTTGGCCTCAAAAAGTACAAAGTAGGATCAAGAATCTTGGTTCGTTATCTAAAATGAATCATATCATATGACACCATGCAGAGATTAGTTCTGTGAATATCAGAAATATGATGGTGATGTTGTTCTTCTAGGAGATTATTCACTAACCAGGATTTTTGGATGAGGTAAAGTTTGAGTGATACTAAAATATGGAAGGATAGAAAATATTCCAGGAGTGTTTCATATTCTAGGTTTTTATTGAAACCTGGTAACATGATGTACCTAGGACAAAATTACTAAGGGAATAGGCACACTAGCTTAAGAGGCAAGAAAGACACCAAAAAATGACTGCTGGGTAGGTAGGAGGATCTGGAACTTAAGGAAGGATTCTGGAAGATGTCTCTAGTATTTGGTATCATAGGGTTTATAGTAGGAATGTCTGTAGAAAAATTCAGAGGTCGATTTGGGAAAGATAATCTCTGGAAATGAAAATTACTAGATCGGCACTACGTAGGGAGGTGATTTTCAAGTATTCCAAAAACACCCTTAAAAATCATTATTTTATTGAAGTAGGGTATTTTCTGGTCCAATTTTCTCTTATCTACCTATAGGTACCTTCATATTTTCATTTGGACAGATGGAAGTTATTTTTCCAGTTCGAAAGTGAAAACTAGTCAAATTTAACCCCATAAAGAGCATATGAAATTTTCAATGATGCACAAGGACACATAAACTTAGTACCAGAACTCAAGATTTATCATTCTCTTTCTGTAAAGGTTAATAATACAATTTTTTTCTTCATCAATGGATCCCAATGTCTCTTCTACAACAATACTGCTTCACTAGAACACCCAAAAATACATAGAAATCCTGACATCAACAAAATGTGACATATGATTTTCCACCACCATAACACCCCAGGTACCACTACTGTCAAAACATGCATAAAACACAGTGAATGGATTTTATTACTCCACTCTTCAATATAAATGTGAGGGGTCCATCTCCCTCATGTATAGCAAGGGGAACATCTTCCAAGCTGTAGAATTTGCTCAAGCAAACTCACAATAATTTCAATATCAAAATTAGCCAACCCATGGAAGTGTGCTATATGTTGTTTATAAAGACATATAGGACCCCAAAAACCATGAAAAAATACCATGGTCAATAATAAACCATGTTTCCCCAAACCATCCACCGAATTCCAACTCCTTTGAAGAGATCTAGTCAAAGATGCTTGGGTTTGACAATTTCTTCAATGAACCTCCACAAGTGTGTCCCCCATAGAACATATACATATTCATGAGGATTATTAGACCTCTTTGAATCAATATTCATCATTAAAACTCATAACCACCTCATGGGAGGTTATATCTAAGTCCCAATGAATAATTCCAATAAGTTCCCTTAAATCATGGCATTTCCTTGTTTTATGGAAATGGGACATATTTGGTCCAAAATTGACTTGCGTGCCTCTTTAACATTTTGAAAGATTAATAATAAATAATAACCACCCTTGGAACCCTTTCACACCTACTATAATCCCAATCCATAAGTGGAAAAATTTTCCTCATATGATTTTTTACAATTTTTCATTAGGCAATTATTATTATTATTTTAATTAATCCCCGGATATAATTAATTCCCACTTGAACCCATGGGAACCTAAGGGGTAATTGGAGTGGATACATATTCTGCTAGGAAGTGGAAATTACATTACTCCCCTCTTAATAACTCTTTTCCTCAAGCATCATCAAACCAGGATGTTTCAAAATGCATTCTCCTTCCCAAGTTGCATCCTCACTCGGGAGGCCCTTACATTGCACCAAATATTATTTTATGGTCATTTTCCTTATATTATTTTCTATGTACTAAAATATTTTCTGTGGTATCAGCTCCAAATTTCCCTGGTCATCAATGGGAGGAATATCCTTTGATTCTACGACCCTTTTCCCAATTGTCTTCTTAAGGAAAGACACATGGAACACATTATGTATCTTGGTACCTCTTGGTAACTCCAACTCATAAGCCACTTCAACCACATTTTTTGTCACCCTGTAGGGTCCATAGAACCTTGTATTCAACTTATAATTCTCCTTTACCTTCAATAATATTTCCTATAAGGATGTGACCTCAGAAACACCATATCTCCCGCTTGGAAGGAACACTCCACCCTATGTTTGTATGCATACAACTTGTACCGATTTTGGGAAACTTACAAGTTTTCTTTGAGCAATCTAAGGATGTATTAAATATCTTAGAGACAATCCCTTTCTTCCTGGGCCCTATAATCATAAAAAACAATATCTTCAAAAGTGGAATCATCATATCCATACAAATCCTTAAAAGGAGACATATCGATGGAGACATGGAATGTCGTATTGTAGAAAAATTATCCTAAGTGTAACCATGTGACCCAAGATATTTTCTTCCCTGTAACATAGATTATAAGGTAACATTCCAGCCATTGATTCACCGTTTTTATTTTTCCATCACTTTTAGGATGATAGCTTACATTAAGATCTAAACTAGTTCCCACCAACTTGAACAATTCTTTCCAAGAGATGCTTGTGAATTTGCTATCCTGATCACTCACAATGGACTTGGGAAACCCGTGCAACTTGAAAATTTTATGAAATAATATGGAAACCACTTGTATTGATTCAAATTTGTATGGTAGAACAAATAAATTTTCGTACTTAGTCAATATATCAACCACAACAAAAATTCAGTCCTTACCTTGAACCTTTGGCAGACCGATGATGAAATTCATTGATATGCTTTGCCATTTTTGTTCTAGAATGGGAAGGAGATGCAATAAAAAATATAGGTATGTGCGCTCCACTTTTATTTTTTGGAATGACATACATCCTCTAACATACCCCAACACATCAATCTTGAGTCCCTTCCATGATAACCTCTCTCTCACCCTCCTATATGTCTTCATGAAACCCAGATGGACTGTTAAGGGAGAGTCACTTGTAGTCTCTAGGATATTATTTTTCATATTTGAGTTGGGCACTAAAAATAATCTATCCTTATATTATATGACATCTCTGAGAACCTTGAATGCATCATTATATACTAACCCATCCAACACTTCACATGCAAATTTATCTTTGGAATATTCAATCGCAAGTTGAGATTTCCTATCATTAGGAACATGCATCAAAGAGATAGTTGTCCTCCTAGAAAGTGCATCATGCATCACATTTATTTTACCCTTCTTATACTCGATAT
Organism: Pseudotsuga menziesii; assembly: GCA_001517045.1. Taxonomy (NCBI): domain Eukaryota; kingdom Viridiplantae; phylum Streptophyta; class Pinopsida; order Pinales; family Pinaceae; genus Pseudotsuga; species Pseudotsuga menziesii. The sequence goes on from LPNX010475792.1 coordinate 68,083, forward strand.
CAAATTCATAGGATTGGATCCTACTTATACATTTTTTTTCCTATCATTGAGCTCCTTTTGTGACAAGAAGTTCTTCAAACTATTATGATCGGTCTCCACAATGAATTTGCCACCAACTAAATATTGTATGAACTTGGCCAAAGAATGCATGATGGCTAGCATATCCTTATCATATATGGAATAATGCCTATCATGTGGCTATAAATTTATTCTATCATAATAAATGGGGTGCTTATTTTGCATCAAAACAACCCCAATACCTTCTCGTGAAGCATCACACTCCAACACAAATGGTTGAGTGAAATATGGAAGTGTTAGAACCGAGAAACTATTCATGACTTCCTTCATTTGCTTGAAGTATTTATAAATTTACTTGGACCAACTGACTGCACCCTTCTTAGTGATATCTGTTAATGGAGAAGTGAACTTGGAGAATCCTTTAACAAACTTCCTGTAGTAAGTGAAAATGCCAATGAAACCCCTCAACTCAGTGATGTTCCTTGGGGTAGTCCAATCAAGGATGTCCTTGATCTTTTCCATATGAACCTTGACTCCCTCTTGTCTAATCACATGACCAATATAGATAATCTCAGTCATTCCAAACTCACATTTGGAAAACTTGGCATAAAAGGATTAATTTTCTAGAATAGTTAGCACAATATCCAAATGGTGCATGTGCTCTTCCCAAGACTTCCTATAAATCATAATATCATCAAAGACTACAAGAAAAAAATTACGTAATTACTTATCAAACATCATGTTCATGTATTGGAAAGTGGTTGATGCATTAGTTAACCCAAAAGTCATAACTAAGAACTCAAAGTTCCCATAATGGAATCGAAAAGTTTTCTTGTGAATGTCCTCCTCATTCATCTTGATTTGGTGGTAACCAGAGCATAGATCTATCTTGGACAAGTACTTTTCTCCATGAAGTTCACCCATCAACTCATCAATCCTTGGAATAGGATATCTATTCTTGATTTTCTTCTTGTTGGGGGATCTATAATCAATGCACATATGCAAGGTTCCATCTTTCTTCTTAGTTAGGACCGTCGATGATGCAAATGGGATTGAGATCGATATCATGTGGCCCATATCAAGGAAATTCTTGATGGATTTATCTATCTCATCGTTGAACCTCTTTGGGTTCTTTTATGGATGGATCTTGATGGGTTGAGTACCCAAATCCAACTCAATCCTATGCAAAACTCCCATGTTAGGTGGTCTTCCATGTGGAAGCTCTTCAAACACTCTCTCGTGCTTGCGCAAGAGTCTCTATATGTGCTCATGATGATGAGCAATGCCAATGGTTGTGCCTTGGGAAGTGATAAGACACTTAGCATCCCACTCAATGTCTCCATGCCTCATGATAGATCTCATGCTATGTGAAGAGGACACTTGATTTGGATAAGTATGCATTCCCTTCAAAGTCACATGCTTCCCATTTGGACCCTTGAACTTCATTTTAGGAACCTTTTGATTCATAAAATTCTCCCCAATATATAACAAACATTGAACCCCAAATACCATGTTGGTATCCACCATATCAACCACATTGAAGCTATCAGCCAGGGTATAATATCCTATGGTAACCTACAACTTTGAAATTCACCAAGTATCCATGGAGTTATAATTACCCAGAACGATGACAGTGAAATCATCAAAGGTTTCTGTGGGAATGTTCCTTCTTTCCACCAAGACTGAATGAATGAAGTTTTGAGTAGCACTTCCATCAACCAAAACTGTGACTCTTTGTCCTTGTACCACTCGTTTGAATATAAGAGTGTGGTAGCGTGGGACTCCTCCTGTGAGGATTGTAATATTGCCACCCTCGGGTGGTGTCTTCTCTTCTTCTGATGTCTCATAGACTTATTCCTCTTATTCTTCAACTTGTTCCTCTTCTTCACTTACATCTTTATATCCACCCTCCAAAAGGACCTCAATGCAATATGCCTTCCCTTTGGCACACTTGTGCCCTGGAACCCACGGATCCTAATAAGGGAAGAATAACTTCTTCCTACCTAACTCATATTTTTCCTTGAAAGTGATATCCTTCCTTGGTGTGCCACCCATGGAAACCTTTTTCAAATGGAATCTCGATCTCGCTTCCTTTTTGTAGTTGGTTGCCTAGTATTATCCATCCTAGGAGGTTCTATTATATTTAGACTCATCAATGGATGCTAAAAAGGGATACAAGATATTACTTTGATACCACTGTGATGTACCTATGCCAAAATTACTAAGGGAATACACACATTATCTTAAAAAGGCAATAAAGACACTAAAAAATGACTTCTGGGTAGGTAGGAGGAAATGGAACTTAAAGAAAGGTTCTGTAATAGGTATCTAGTCTCTGGTATCATAGGGTCGATAGTAGAAATGTTTGCAGAAAATTATAGAGGTATATTTGGGCAAGAGAAGCTCTAGAAATGGAAATTACTAGATCAAGACTATGCAATAAGGTGATTTCCAAGTCTCCCAAAACCACTCTTAAGTATCACTATTTTATATAAGGATGGTGTGGTTTCATCCAATTTTGTCTTTTATACCTGTAGGTAACTTCATATTTTCATTTGGACTCCCAGAAGTTAGTTTTCAAATTCGAAAGTGAAAACTAGTTAGATTCAACCCCACAAAGAGCATATGCAATATTCAATGATCCACAAAGACACATAAAATCAAAACCATAACTCAAGATTTATTATTACATTGTTGTAGAGGTTAAAAATACACCATATATTGTTTTATTCAACAAATGGATCCCAATGGCTCTTCTACAACAAGATTGCTTCACTAGAACACCCAAAAATACATAGATATCCCGACATCAACAAAATGTGACATATGATTTTCCACCACCACAACACACCAGGTACCATTCATGTCAAAATATGCATAAAAAACTTTGAATGTATTTTATTACTCTACTCCTCAATATAAAGGTGAGGGCCCCATCTCCCTCGTGGATAGCAAGGGGAACATCTCCCAAGCTGTAGAATTTGCTAAAGCAAACTCACAATAATTTCAATATCAAAATTATCCAACCCCTAGAATTTTGCTAGATGTTTTTTATAAAGACTTATAGGACCCAAAAAACATGAGAAAATACCATGGGAAATAAGAAACCATGTTTCCCTAAACCCGCAACCAACTTCCAACTCCTTCGAAGAGATCTAGTCAAAGATGCTTGGGTTTGTCAATTTCTTCAATGAACCTCCACAAGTGCGTCCCCATTGGAAAATTTACATATCCATAAGGATGATTTGGATGTATTTGACTCAATATTCATCATTAAAACTCATAACCACCTCAAGGGAGGTTATTTCTAAGTCCCAATGTAGAATTCCAACAACTTCCCTTAAATCATGGAATTTCCTTGTTTTATGGAAATGGTACACATTTGGTCCAAACTTGACATGAGTGCATATTTAACCTTTTGAATTCTTAATAAGAAATAATAACATCCCTTGGGACCCTTTCAGACATATCTATAATCCCAATCCATAAGTGGACAAATTTGCCTCATATGAATTTTTACAATTTTTCTCTAGGCAATTATTATTATTATTTTAATTAATCCCCATATATAATTAATTCCCACTTGAACCCATGGGAACCTAATGGGTAAGTGGAGTGTATCCATATGATTCTAGGAAGGGGACATGACAAATAACTATCAGTAAGATGGGAAATGCATGTGTGTATTCTATATTTGAGAAATATTTTTGTAAAATGGTGCAAGGAGCAATGGTACCGATGAGAGGAGTTCATACTGGAACCTTGTACAACCTATTGGGAAGAACATATACCAATGGATGCATGAATACATTATTTCCTAAAGCTGAAATTATACATTCTTTTTAGTCGGCTCAAGCATGTTTAGGAATCAACATATGGGAGATGTTGGTGAGAAAGGTCTATGTGCTAGGCACAGTAAAGGTATGGTCAAAGGTCTTGTTGATTGTTATTTAGAAGTAGAATTACATGAACAATTTATTCATGGTAAACAAAGTTGTGTAAAATTCGCAACTAGGGATAGAAGGGCCAAGGAACTACTAGATTTAATACATAGTGATGTGTTTGGACCAGTACGGGTCCCAACACTAGGGGGTCCCAGTTTAATGTCTTTTTCATGTATGATTTCTCTAGAATGACATGGTTGTATTTTCTAAGGAAGAAATATAAGGTTTTTGAAATATTCCAAGAGTTCAAAGCTCTTGTATAAAAACAGAATTGCAGAAAGATCAATGTGCTGAGAAGTGATAACCAAGGAGAATAATTATGTAGTAAGGCATTCGACCAATTCTGCAAACAACACAGTATAGCTTGAAAAAACACAACACTGTGCACTCCTCAACAGAATGAAATTGTTGAAAGAATGAATAGAACATTGATTGGAAAATAAAGTATCATGCTCAATGGTGTAGGTATTGCACAAGAATTCTAGGAAGAGGTATTCGATATGCCATGTTACCTGGTGAATAGGTCACTGTCGATATCTCTGGTTGAAAAAAATCCATATGACACATGGCCCAGTGAAAGAAACTCTCTTGCACATATCATAGTATTTGGGTGTGATGCATGTGTGCATGTCCCAAAGGTAAAAAAGAAACAAACTCGACAACAAGTCTAAAAAATGCATCTTCATCGAGTACAAAGATGGAGTGAAAGGGTATAATATGTAGAATATAATCATAAGGAAGGAAATATATAGTAGATATATTCAAAGAAGTCTTATATTCTTCTAGTATTGAATAGGATAAAAGAGAAAAGGAACTAGAAAATCCAGAGTTTCAATGGAATGACGAAATTCATGATTCGATTGATTCAAAGAAGAGGTGGAGCAAAAGACTCCAGTTGTCATGAGGCCTAGTCGAGAAAAGAAACAACCTAAAAGGTACATTCCACCATATTTATTCTCTACTTTTGCATCAACTACCATAGAAGAGGATCCTACACTGGTAAAGGAAATGATTAACTCGATAGAGGCTAAACTTTTGAAAAAGGCCATGGAATAAGAATGGAGTCCTTACGAAAAAATGAAACATGGAATTTTGTCACTTACCAAATGGAAGGAAAAACATAGGTAGTAAATGTGTGTTTAAGAAAAATTTGAACACACAAGGTTAGGTCAATAAGTACAAATATCGACTGGTAGTGAGACAATATTCCCAACCTGAGGGAGTCAACTTTGGTGAGATATTATCTCTTGTTGCAAATTTATCTTCCATTAGGGTACTAATGTCTTTAGCTACGGAATTTGATATTGAAATGGAATATATGGACATGAATACAACATTTCTTCATGGTGAATTTGAAGAAGAAATTTGTGTGAAGTAGCATGAAGGATTCACAGTTAAATGGGAGAAGGCGATATTTTGCAAGCTTGGGAAGTCCCTATATTGTCTAAAGCAATCACCCAAGATGTAGTACTGCAAGTTTGATTTGTATGCTAAGCAATTGTTTTTTATGAGAAGTCAAGATAAACACTGTGTGTATAACAAGAAAGTTGATGATCATTCTATTTATGTAATTGTGTATGTCAATGATATGTTTTTGGTCAAAAACAATGTGGATTTAATCATGGAGGTGAAAATGCAATTGTTCTCCAAATTTTACATGAAGGATCTCGATGCATCTGATTTCATTATTGGAATGGAAATAAAGAAAAATTGAGAAGGTAGAAAGATCTAGTTAATTTAGAACAAATATGTTGAGATAGTTTTGAAATGCTTCAACATGAAAGGTTGAATATCGGTTAAAGTACCTGTTCTTGTAGGAGTTAGATTACCTTTTTAACAATGTCTTAAGACACAAGAAGAGATAGAGTTCATGGCACATGTGACCTATGGTAGTGTTGTAGGTAGTTTGATGTATGCAATGGTTTGTACTTGACCTAATATTCCCCATGCAATGGGAGTATTGAACATGTACATGGCAACACCTAGAAAAGAGCACTAGACCATAGTTAAAATATTTTCATGTATTTGTGTGGTACAATGTATTATGCAATCTACTACCAAGGAAAACCTGAAAACAATAACTTTACATGGTTTTGTTGAGTTTGGTTGGGCTGGAGATCTCAACCTTATAAGTATGAGCAATGGATATTTTTTTGAATTATACGATGCGGAAGTCAGTTGGATGAGTCAGAGCAAGTGATTTATTTCACTGTTGAATACTAAGGCTAAATACATGGAAGCTGCTCATGCAAAAAAAGTGGTATTTTGGTTGTAGAGATTATGTTCAGAGGTTGGGTTTAAACAACAAGCTATTGGTTTGAATTGTAACAACCAAAGTGTAGTATTCCTAGCAGAGAACCCAACATACCATTCAAAGACAAAGCATATTGATGTACAATACCATTTTGTGAGAGAAATCGTAGAAAAAAAAAGTGTTGTTGCAAAAGGTAGACACGATGAAGAATACTGCAAATTCACTGATGAGCACCAAGAAGTTTACTTAGTGTAGGGAATCAATGGGCATGTTATGCCTATTCAAGTGAATTGAAGTTATGAAATATCTTGTGTATCCAAAAAAACCAACAAGTGGGATAAATTTGGGAATGTTATATGCCTTGCATGTAAATTGACAATCAAAGTCGATTGTCAATTGGAATTGAAGTCGACATATGGTGGAATACTGGTCAAATGGTTAACTACAATTGAAATTGACAAACAATGGAAATTTGGTCGACTCACCAACTAGAATAGTCGATTGGTCGATGGAAAGTCAATGAGCATAAAGAAGACATGAATTCGAAAAAAACTTGGATGAGGAGAAGCTCGACTAGCAGTTGACTCAGTCAAGTCAACTGTAATAGAATAATTGAAAGTTGTTAGGAAGTTATGTATCACCATCAATGGAAAAGTTAAATATTTCTAATGTAGTTAGAGTATTGCATCTATAAATATGATGTAATGTTAAAGGATAAGTAGCACTTGTAAGAAAACAAGTATGAGTTGATAAGTAATCTGCAGTGAACTCACACTTGAGCTATTGTGATCTAGTAAATGGATGTTGCAAATGTTGGTTATAGGTTTTGATAATACATTAATGGTAAATCTCACTGGTTTGTTCGTTTTTCCCTGTAAAGGATTTTCTAGGATAAATTTATGTGTATTATGTGATTGTGTATTTTCCATTGTTAAATTCTATTATATCTAATTGTTAGAAGCATTATGCATAATCACTGTAATTGGTATCGAAATCGCTTACATAAACAACATAGGAGACATGAGGCTTCCTAATATCACTTTATACTCTAGTAAAAAATACTCGTGCTTTGATCAAGGTTGGAATAAAGATTCCATGTCTTTGCTAAATCATCGGGAAGTCGCGGAAGAGGTATAGAAGATTAAAAATATCTATTTTTTTAACTAGTGTCAAGAAGAAAATCAACACTGCTAAAATAAGAACAAGAGTCTCATGAGCTCCATAGTGAAATGGGAATTGGACAATTCCTAAAACATTGTGGAATAAAAGAATTTGTCATCTTTGTAATACTAAGAGGGTTAAAAATGAAAATCACTTTCTCATATAATGTATTGGGAACATCCTCATTAAATATCAATTTCAAAATAATGGTTACAACATTGCCCTTCCTAACTTTTTAACTCATCACAACTATGATGATGTAGGAATGATTCTCTTAATTATTTTCGAGCACATAAATACAATCTAAAGAAAAACAAGTGATTCCTTACATTTTTAAGGTTCGATAAAGAAAATTTATTCTAAGTGGATGTTAATAACCACCATCATCATAAAATTTTCAATGAACATATACAAAGTTTCATGATTTATGATAGGTTTTTCCATCTCATAAAAAAAGATTGCATTTTTGTGGTATTTAAATGCACCCTATGTATGTGCATAAATTATGAAGAACATAGTCATTTGACTTTACTAAGATCTTATTTCATAAAAGCTGAACATGCTAAATATTAAGAATGAAAACCAACAATCGAAGAAATGGATTCTATGCAACATATTTACAATAATTTATTGGACACTCCACACTACAACATCTCCTTGAAAAACCTAATGACATATATTTATGGTTTGAATGTCATAATATCTGGTTTATTTAATGCATGTAATAGAATCTTATGTATTTGATATTCTATTGCAAACTACAAAATATGTGCATATGAGAAGTAAATAGTTGTTCTTTTGTGTTTTGATAGCTTTGAGTTAAAAAAAAAGAGAATGGATATATGAGAATTTTAATGTTTGCTCTCCTTAGAGGAGGATTTGAGCATTGAAGGAAACATGTGTGAACGAGTGGTTTCCCCACATGATATGATTAGATGGCCATGGACGAGTCATCATTTAGGACCCAAATGAGAGGGAGGGAGATACATAGTTTGTACAGACCTAGTTTGCATGATAAAAATGCTCCTCATCGTCATAAAATGTGCCTAAATTCTTTACTTTGTATTCGCGTCTTTCTTTATGTGACCACAAATATGTGGTGGTCACTACATTCATATATATTAATGGGTCATGTTTTTTTTTATAAATTTTTGAAAGTTATATGTGCTCTTTTTTCTAGATTTATTCTATGAATTTTATGAAAATGTATGTAGTAATTTAGTTCGATATTTGCATATAAAATAATTAAATTGATTAATATAATTATTAATTCATTTCATTGTTATTACGTATATGCTTATTGAATTGGAGTCCTTGTTTTGTATTTAATTCTTACTATTTCTAATCAGTTGGTAGTTGGCATGTGTTCTATGAGGATGATTATTCCTTTGAAATCCCTTAGTGATCAAACATCATCTTCTTTTTATCTTAGCTCTACTCTAATTATTTATAATAACTTCATTTCATATGAACTATAAAATAATTATACTTTAAAAAAACATTTTAAGTTATATCGTGAAATAATGAAAACAACTCTAATGAAATTTAAAACTTGATTTCTATTTTAGAATGTGAGGTTATCGAGTTAATATTAGCAATAAACACTTTTGGGGTATTTTGTTGGTTGTATTCTTTGGGAAGCCAAGATTCACACCCAAAAGAAAGAGGTGTATCAGCCACATGGTTGGCATTACTAAAGTACCATGAACTTGACTACAGTTTATTTATTTATTTATTTTTGTTTCTTAAAGAGATAACATGTGAAGTTGTAACCTTTGGTGGGCCCTAAGATTTATGTAGGAATATTATTGGCGTGCTCTATCATTAGGTTAAGGAAAATTTACAAGGGAGTAGTACATAGCTATGTTTCCCTATGTGAATATAGTTTATTGTCCCACCAAAGAAATTTTGGTCGTTCCATGAAGCAAGCTCCAGGCCTTTGGGCAAGATCATCTTCCATGAACCTAGTAGTTTCTTTAAATATGGCCATCAAAAGAGGGTATGTCCTAAATTCAACCCGTACAAAGATGTTAAAGTTGATCTAAGTAAGGGATAAGATGCTTAATAACTAATTAAGTATATCAATATGCCCACTGTATAATTTAGGTACCAAATCCTAGACCATAAGATTTGATATTGCTTCTTCATGGTCAAACCAAACTCAAGTTATCTCTAAGAAAAATCATCCCCTCAATCCCCTCAATCTCAAACATATTCCAAGGTTACCAATGATAATGAAGATGGTTGAGTTCAAGTAGTTTGTGGGAATTTTTAGTCTAGTAAGGTTGCACATACCAAAAATCTTAACCCATAACATATGTAATCCTTTTTTGGATTAAAAGTGAGGAGGTCATTAGCGTTGAAAATTGTTAAGAACCTTTTCCAACCCTCATAAAATGTCACCCCTTGAGGTGATAAAATACGGTGCATACTATTCCTTCCCACTAGACCTCTCATGACTCATTTAACCTCAAGTGAGCTTAAAAGAAATGCAAAATTCACACTATACACAATTTTATTTTGTGCTCCATGCCCCATCAACCTTGAAATCCTTTGACAATCTACACATCCCAGGTGATAATGTTTAAGACATACCTTACCAACTTCCTTATGCAACAAGGCTCTAAATTAATCCATAAATAAACCTTATAACCATTCTAGAGAAAGTTAAACACAAATTTAGCAGTACATGTTCTTATAGTTTTTTAGTGGTTCATCTAAATGCTTAATTACCATAGTTGAAATTTTATAACCCATCTAGATGCAAATTTGACATAATAAAATAATTACAATATTCATAAAATATAAACATACACAAAAATGTAATGAAACTTATCTTGCACAAAAGCTATACATCTAAAGTCATTACAAAAGAGTGATTTTCCATTGGATGTAGGCATCAGATGTGGAAACCAAGTTGGAATTATGATAGTTATTGTGATCATATGAAAAAATATCAGATTGTGATGTGGTTTTCATTGATGGAAACACATAGTTCCAAGCATATGATCCAACAACAAGGAGCAAAGATAAACAGAAGACTTAGACGAATCGAGGGCTGTGGATGAATTCCGCAAGAGAAATTAGGTGTAGGAAAATTATCAGGCCCATAAATATTAGATGAATATTTGCACTTGATCTCAGACCAACAGACAAAGAAGAATCCACAAAGATCAATGGTCAAAGATGAGTTATGCAATGCGAAGTTGCAAGGCGGTTAAAGTTGCGGGAGTTGAATTACGGAATCCCAATTTGGAAAAGTGGGAAGGAATATCCGCAATCCGATTGCAGAAAGGACCATTGCAGCTGCATAATTGTGGATGTCAATTTTGGAATTCAGGAACTTCCATAATACGCAATATGAAATTGCGGAAAGAATCTTATGGAACCAGAACTGCGGAAACAGATTTGTGGAAGTCAATTTTGGAATTCGGGAATTTCCACAATCTACAATTGTGAAAAGAATCTTGTGGAAAGAATATTGTGGAACCAAAACCGCGAAAACATATTTGCGGAAGTCAATTTTGGAATTTGAAAATTTCCGTAATATGCAATCTGCAAGTGTGGAAAGAATCTTGTGGAACCAGAACTGCGAAAACAAATTTACGAAAACACTCTTGCGGAAACTCAGAATTGAGGGAAGATTGAGGTTGCAGAAGCAAGTAAGTTGTCTTGGTTCTTCATCATGAGTTTTTGGAATGCAAGGAAAAATCAGTTCAAGCAGTTATGAATTCAAGAATCCGGTGGAAAATGGTAAATAATGTCTAGATTTATTATCGATTGGGTTCCTTGCCTATCATGAGACATTGAACGAGTTTTGATAAGTTATGAAACTAAAAAGTTAGGCATATGAACATGTAAAGGGAATAAATACTAGCATGCATAAAAGGATGGATTAGACAGGACTTTGTGTGCGCTCTCTAAATGCATAGAGTTGGTGCATGGACTGTTGTCGAAGGGTGTGCTAAAATGGGGAGAATACATAGAACAAAGACAGTGAAGGGAGCCAAGTTTGAATGAGCTAGAAGCTGAAGCGGTTCAGAGAATGTGACAGATTTGGTAAACATATCTATATTTGGTATTCAAAATATTCTACAGAACAAAGTTTAAATTTATGGAATTAGGGTGGTGCTAGGGAAGACTTGCAGTCTTTAGTGTGCAAGTTGGAGCTTGTACAAGTCTATTAGGTGTTGGAAAACCAGGAGAGTTGGTGCTAACCAAATTTTGCTTCTTGTAAAACAGAGGTTGTAGCCTCATTTGAGTTGATTCTCAAAGAAAGTTGATTTAATAATAAAATAATTTTCTATTACGAATTCTCTTGTGAATATCTGTCTTTGTCCCCATCATATGTATGATTGATAATAATTAATTTTGATTTATATCATGGTTGTAAATCTATGAATAGTAATAAATGTTTAAAAGGTCGAAAACTATTTAAGATTAGGAATAACTTATTCAAACCCCCCTTCTCAGTTATTCGATTAACCTCAACAATTTGTATCAGAGAGGGCTCCTTTTATTTAAAGGTAGATCTGTAACATTAAACATGACAAGTCATGAAGTGAATTTAACCAATAAGGTTCCTCTGTTTGATGGAATGAATTTTTCCTTCTAGAAGGTTAGAATGAGAACATATCTAATGTCCCTAGGTGCTGATGTTTGGGATGTAGTAGACACTGGTTATGTAAAGCCTATTGTGCTAGTCTCCAAATATGATAAGTTGGAATTTAGTTTTAACGCAAAGGAAATGAATGCTATCCTAAGTGGTCTTGCAGAAGATGGGTTTGTTAAGGTGATGCATCTTGAATCTGCAAAAGAGATGTGGGACAAACTTATAAGCAGTTATGAAGGAAACGAGAAAGTAAAAGATGTTAAATTACAGACATAAAGACTAAAATTTGAACAGTTAAAGATGAAAGAGGATGAGACTATTAGTTAATATTTCTTAAGAGTAGAAGAGACCATGAATGTTATGAAAGGCCTTGGTAAAAGGATTGAAGAAACATTATTAGTTCATAAAATTTTGAGATCTTTTCTTGATAGATTAAATACCAAAGTTTATGCAATAGAAGAATTAAATGATCTTAAAACCCTACCTATTGACCAACTCCTAGGAACTCTAATTGCTTATGAAATGAGGATTAGGAAAGATAAATCCACCACTAGAGAAGCATCCTTTAAATCATATAAGAACATTTATTATGAAATGGATATGATTGAAGAAAAAATTGTAAGAAGATTGAAGAATGGATCGAGTAAATATAAAGGAAAGATACCATGTAAATGTTTCAACTATGGTAAGATATGCCATTTTTCATCTAAATTTCCTCAAAAGAAAAAGGGTCAGACTTATGATGACGAAGAGAAATACACATTCAAGAAATAAAATAAAGAGGCTAAATATAAAAAGAAAATATTGTGTGCAAATGATGTTGATTCCTCAGAAGAGATAGACAGTGATTCATCTTGTGAAGATAAAGTGAATAATTTTATGCTTATGGCCATAGAATATTTTGAAAATCAATATACATGAAGTGACCTGAATGATGAAGAATCTATGGTTTATATGGAGGGTGAACTAATCAATGCTCTAAAAGAGATTGACAGACTCAGACTAAAGAAGAGGAAACAAAAACAATTGTTGATGCAGTATGAAAAGAATGGTAAAAAACCAAGTGAATATCTTGATCTATTCAAATTAGAATTAGAAGAGGCAAATAAAATATAATATATTCTAAAACAACAATTAATAGAGTAGAAAATGAGATGTGAAGCATTGGAAGAAGAAGTAGTGACAGCTAGAAAAAAATTGGAGAAATTTCAAGCTTTGTATCACCAAAATCTGTCAAGTATTAAAGCTTCAGAATAACTAAACAACATTTTGACTAAGAAAAGATCTCCATTGTTAAAATGGGTCTCGACTATGAAGAAGGTTAAAGTAGCAATCACTCAGAAAACAAGAAATCGGGTAAGTGGATTAAAATTCAAGCCAACAAACAGTCAGAATATGAACATACCTTGCAAACAAAAGAGAAAGAAAATGAAACAAGCATTAGGATCGGGGATGAGAAAGATCAATCAATATTTTCTCATGAACAAATCCAACTAAAGATGAGGCAACCAATTCCAAGAAGACAACCAAGATTCAGGTACCAAGGTTTTTTCCATGGATGTGGTTATAATTGTTCTAATTTTGGCCATAAATTTGCAAATTGTGCATTTAAGTTTAGAAGTATGAAACTAAGGATGCCAAATAAATATGAACTGCTGCAACATAGAACAAGAAAATCACTGAGTAACCAATAAATTCATACAACACAGTTTACAACTGAAATAAGAACTCACAATAGACATACCAATCCTTTTGATCTGTTGTAGAACGATCCAGAATGTTATATTTGTCATCGTTTTGGACACAAGGCTTAAAACTACCATCTGAAGAATTACAAAATAGATTCGAGAGCGAATTACTCAGCTTGAAGTACTAAAGTTTGGAAGAAGAAAAACAATAACAAGTGTGGTATAGTGATTTTTGTTCAAAGGAAAAAATAATCATGGTATATTGACAGTGGATGTTCCAAACACATGATTGGTGTAAAAGTAAGTTTATGTCTCTAAGTGAAAGTAAATCAGGAGATGTAACTTTTGGAAATGATGCTCCAGGGAAAATCAAAGTAAAAGGAATTGTAAAGTTGAGTAATGAAAAAGGGAAATCCAAGATGTGTTGTTTGTAGATGGACTGAAACATAATATTCTTAGTATCATATAGGTTTGTGATAGAGGATGTGAAGTTGTTTTCACTTCTAAAGATTGCAAGATAAAATCTATACCTTCAAGACAGTTGGTTGTAAAAGGGATAAGGACAGAAAAAAATGTCTATGTCTTGAAAGAAGGAAAAGAAGAATGGCATCTAAGCAAGTATGATGAAAGCTAGCTATGGTATAGGATACTTGGACACTTAAACTTTGATCACATAATCAAGCTACTAAACAATGGGGCAATAAAAAATCTTACAAAAATATTAAAGCCATATGAATCTGTTTGCAAACCTTGTCAAATGGGAAAATTGACTCACACGCAGTTTAAATACAAGAACTTCACATCAATAGATAAACCACTTTGGTTAGTACATATATATTTGTGTGGACCATCAAGAAAGGAAGCAACAGGAAGATAAATATATTTTATGTTGGTCGTTGATGATTATTCTAGACTCACATGGGTCGCCTTTCTAAAGGAAAAATATGAAGCATTTGAAAAGTTCAAAATTTTTTAAGGCTCCGACTAAGAATCAAACAAGAAAGACACTGAAGGCAGCAAGTTCTGATAGAGGAGGAGAGTTTAGTTCATGAGACTTCAAAGAGTTTTGTGATAAACATGGAATTAAAAGAGAGTATACTATTCCAAGGACTCCACAACAAAATGGACTAGTTGAGAGACAGAATAGGTCAGTTCAAAACATGGCAAGATCAATGATGAATGAAAGGAATATTTCTCTGACATACTGGGTAGAGGAAATTCACAAATATTTCCATAGTCTTAACAAATCTCACTTAAGGCCAAATAGTGATAAGACTCCTTATGAACTATGGTTTTGAAGACCTGCTTCAATCAAACACTTTAAAGTATTTCGAATTTGTTAGCTCTCCAGGAAACTCCTCTAGGTTGTAGCTCGAGGATGCCTGGTAACTTCAATGTTTCTTCAATGGTTTACTAAATGGATCAAGTCAGATGACCTATTAGACCTCGCTCATTCAAGACATGCATAAAACTCAATAAAAAAGATAAGGCTTCTAACTATCAATGTTCAGGGGTTGATAATAAGGTGAATAAATGAAGAACTCACTATGTTGGTAGATTCATATATAAAGCAATCACATATGAATGGCTAATCATAACAATGAAAGATACTTGCAATTCAACTCATCAACACAGAGATAGGATGACAGCTATCTGGTATTAGATAAAAAGAATAAACCTGAATCAAACATCCAAGCACAAGTACAGAACAGAAAAGAGATGGAACCTGAACATATAATGGCAGAAGAGCTTATATTAAATGATGAATAACATGATAAGCTTGATTACAATAAGGGTCTAAAAGTCTCTGAAGTCGAACCTTTGCTTCAACATTAGTCACAGGCTTTACAACCTTTACAAAATTTATTTCAGATCCTGGAAAGTTGAATCGAATTTACTAAAAATAGATAACATAACTGTTTTTGCAAAAATTAGGTCAAAAACCCTAACTTAAGTGCTAATCTACCTAAATCTAACACTTTCTCACTCCTTGAACTCTTTAATAACTATAATGATCACTGAAGTAGAACTAGGACCTTTTATCTGGTAAACAAGTAATAGTTTGTCAAAGTAGGTAGGGTTTGTGACCCACTTTCACCTCACTGGCACCTTCAAAACTGGAACAGACCCAAGCTACTGGTGCCTTTAATTAATTTTCAACTTCATAACTCATCCATGAGGTGTTTGGATCAACCGAATTTGGTTCTGTGTGAAAGCATTCCTTTCTACACTCTTCTGCGCTTTCGGTGGCTAAGGAGGCCAAATTTTGGGTCTGTAACTTGCTGAAAGATTTTTTCTCAGTCACTAATGAACGGCTGTGGTGTTCTCCTAAGCCACTGAAAGCTCTGTTTCTTCAAAATTTAATCAAACTTTTAATCACCCTTTTACAGCTTCAATTATGATCTCCTAGTACTTCTGCAACCTGCATAGAGTTTGGAATATCAGCAGCATCATAGGCTGCCTCCAGATCCTGAAGGCTTATTGCTACCTCTACTAGGGTTTCCAACGCAAGGTGAGATTGAGAGTTAGGGTTTGAATTCTTTGTCTGCAACCTCGACAGTCTAATCATCCTGTAAAGCCTGGCATTGTCCTTCATTAATCTCAGATTTCTTTTTTGTAGCAGGATATACATCCCTCTCATTTCTAGAAGAGAATCATGCAATTCAGTATTTCTCTTGGTTAATCTTGCATTAGTTATTTTGATTTATGTCTCTAAGACCTCCAGTTCATATACTTTCCCTAATAGCTGGTTGATTCACTAGGACCTAGGTTTGCTAGAGGAAGCCTCTGCCATTGGTTCATCTTGACCCTCCCTTGGTGTAGGTGAGGGAAACTCCTCATGCTCTGCTGCAACCTGCTTTTTTAGGTCAAATTCCCACTCCTCTTCATCTTCAGAGTCTGAGTAAGGTAGGTTGAGTATATTTTTACCTTGTGCTGGATCCACCTCCTCCTTTCCACTAAAATCTAGATTTCTCTTGGCTTTGTTTGTCTTAGAAATTGGAGAGCCCTGATCTACTGCCAATGGAGAGATGGATCTCCTCTTCCTCTTACCACTCCTGGGAGTGGTGGACTCCTTTAAAGGAGACTTCCCTTTGTCTTTTGGTTGTAATCTTGTCTCAAACTCATTCCAAAATAGGAAGTATGTCCATGCTATGTTTCTTCTTTGCAGAAGTTCTAGGACAATGAGATTTATCATGCCATGATGGGATAGCCTTCCTGCAATTTTGGTGGGTTGGGATTTAACCTGATGGGCCATCTTGGTCAGGATCTTGTGTAGGTAGAAAGGCAGGTTCATTGGGCTACTTCCAGTGAAATGGTTCATTAACTTAAAGTGGTATATCATTACCCTATTATACCTGCCCTCACAAGTTATATAGACCAGGATTGCTTTCAACAACTGCTTCCACTTCTCCTCAAGTCAGGTTGAAGAGATGTTTTTCTTTCATACAACATTCTTATGCTCAAGCTTCAAGTAAGACCTAAATTACACATCCTTAATGATGGTGGTTTTGAACGATTTATCCCCAGTCCTTGGAAACTCTGCCACTTCTACTATTAGAGCCTCATCAACTTGGAACTCTTCTCTTCCTATCAGTTCCTTCGAGCCATCAAAGGAGAGAGCAAAGGCTTTTGCCACTTGCTGGTGGGATCCATGAATTTTCTCACAGAACCTGTAGCAGCCTGAGTATTTGAGAGTTTGCATACCTCTGGGTGTGATTCGAGATAGTCAATGTCACCCAATTCCTGTCTGAGGGCAGGTCCTCCTCCTTTCTTCAGTTCTAGACTGCTCTTCTTATACCTGCAAAATAAAAATTCAAACCCAGGGGAAGGAGATTACAATTCTGGATCCAGGGAGGGCTTGGCTCAGTGAGGATGCATGTAGAAAATGTGGAACGAATGGAGGAGAGGGTGTTGATTTTGAGGGGACAGGTTGTTCAATTGGGATTTGAGAAAACTGATAGTAAACTATGATGAGACCTGTGAGATGGCCAGTGAAGTAATCATTTTAACTAGAACTTCAATGATTTGTGGTGGTTCGACTGCAGTCACGGGATAGGTGGAGGGTAGAAGGGGTTTGGATCTTTTATTAGTCACTTCAGTTTCATAACGACCTCTTCTTTACCACTTCATGATTTTTTTCAGTCCCAATCCTTTCGGCGGTTAAGTGATTGATAGTGACATTCCTCATGCTGACGGTGGTTGATTTCGATGGATGCGCTAACCGTTTTCCTCTTTTGGAGATTTCAATGGTTAAGGGGATCTTGGATCCAATTTTTGACCTTTCAAAAGCAGGGATTTTCGGTGGATAATGAACTTTGAGATGTTCACCTAAGCCACCAGAAGTTGCTCTTCAAAAATTTCATTAAAAACATAGTCAATGTTCTTTTAGTGGTTAATGTAGTCTTGAGTCCAATTTTCAAGCTGCCGAAAGCTGGGATTTTCAGTGGCTAATGAACCGTTGAGATGTTCACCTAAGCCACCAAAAGATAAACTTTGAATTTTATCAAGAAACAGAGCACAAGGCGTTCCAACTTTATTAGACACACACAAATATTTCATAATGTGCACTAAAATCTTAATCACTATGCAAAAAATAAATTTTCTGAGTTTGACCTATTGAAGACTAATTTATTTAGGAGATAATATATGGCTCCTACTTGGGGATGGGAAGCTTCTTGTGAGGTCCCAAGAACCACAAACCAAATGCCTTTCTTTAAAAATAAGAATTAAACCTATCTTCTACTGTTCCATTGAGCATGGAATTTATTTTGCAAAAAACAAAAACAACAAAAAAAATAATATTTTACAATAATAAGGTTTTAAAGCCTTAGATGAAATAGAGTTTTAGAAATCACCCATTGATTGGGCCATCAAACACCTCTTCACCTTCCAGATTTTGCAGTTTGAAAGTGTTGTTCTGTTGCACCTGAGCTATCACAAAAGGGCCTATCCACAGAGAATCAAATTTACCATGCTTTCCCTTGTCCCGCCTGACAACATCCCATTTCAGAACCCAGTCTCCAACCTAAAAATTGTCCACCTTTGCCTTCTTGTCAAAAATACTTTTAATCTTCTTTTGGTGAGCTTCTAACTTCTCCACCACATGTTCCCTAACTTGCTGCAACTCAACCAAATCAAGCATCCTCCTTACCATGTCATTTGGTTCATCCTGTTCCTCCTGAAAGAATTTTGCAACTGGTAGAATTAGCTTAATGGGAAAAATGGCCTCAATACCATAAACCAACTTGAAAGGAGAAGTCCCTAAGGATTTTTGTTAGTCACTCTATCAACCCATAGAGAAAACTTCAGCTTAGAATCCCATCTCTTTTGATTATTCTCCAATAGTTTTCTAATGATTCTAACTAGGATTTTATTAGATGACTCAGCAAGGCCATTTCCTTGAGGGTAATAGGAAGTGGAATGCACTAATTGAATTCCCATTGACTCACACATGTTAAACAATGCCCCAAATTTAAAAGCTGGTGCATTATCAGTCACTATCCTTACTGGGCAGCCAAATCTGATAAAGATGTTCTCATATAAAAACTTCATGATGACTTGGTGAGTGGAATTCCTTGTGGGGAACGCCTCTATCCACTTGGTGAAATAATATGTGGCTACTAGGATCCACTTGTGTTGACCGCTTAATGAAGGATTAATCTCACCTATGAAATCAAGACCCCACTGCTGGAAAGAACCATTCACTACAATAGGTCTAAGGGGAAAATATCTGAGCTGCTGCTTTCCTATGAATCTTTGGCATTTATCACAGGCTTTTACAAAGGTACACACATCAGAGAAAAGAATAGGACAATAGTATCCAGTCCTCAGAATCTTTTTTGCTATGGTCTTCCAGTAATGATGTCCCCCACATGTGCTTGAATGAAACTGATGTATGACTTGAACTGACTCTTCTTTATCTAAGCATATCAGCAAAACACTAGAAGGATCTTTCCAATACATTAGCTTATCAATTATACAAAATTTAACAGACTTAAGCTTAAGAGCCCATGCTTGAGTCAGGCTCAGCCTAGGGGGGACTTCTAAATTTTGTAAGAAACGAATAATACCTGAGTACCACTTGCATGAAGACAAGTTCTCAACCACCTGCTGGCTGTCACGCTGCTCCTAAACTGCCTCTGCTACTACCTCGGTCTATAGGTTTGTTGAACTTACACCAATGAAATTCATTTTCAATAGATCACAATTTTCTTCAGCCATTGGCTTAGCTAGACCTTGGCCTTTCATTAGCTTGATGTACTTTACTTCTATATCAAACTCAATAAGCTTGGAAATCCATTTGGCTCTCTTTCCATCAATGTCAGGATGGGTCAAGACATCCTTCACAACAGCTGAAGGGACATAGGCCAGGACCTTTGCATGTAGAATGTAAATCCTGAAGGATTTCAATGACTTAATGAGAGCATAGGCCTATTTCTCGATAGGATCATACCTCAATTCAACATCCCTCAATGTTTTGCTGAAAAAGGAAACGGGGTGATCAAGGCCTTCATCATATTTCTGTAACAAAACTGTTGCCACTGTGTCATATGAAGAAAAGGAGAAAATGTAGAAACCCTTGGTGTAGTCTGGACTAATAAGAGTGGGAGCTTCCATGATAGCCTTCTTGATGGCTTTAAAATATTTTCTTGCTTTCTCTGCCCATTTTATTTCAGCTTCCTTCTTCAACATAGAGGTTATTTGTTTTACCAACTTAGAAAAATTTGGGATAAGCCTCCTAACAAAATTTATCTTACCCAAGAATGACGGAATGTCCCTTTTTGACCTAGATATGAACAACTTCTGGATTGCTTCAACTTGAACAAGATCAATATTCACACCTTATGTTGAGACTATGTGACTTAGGAGTTTGCCTTCCCTGAGAGAAAATTGAGACTTCTTTGGGTTCAGAGATATCCCAAATTGTCTACATTTCAAAAACACCTTCCTCAAGTGCTGCAAATGTTCTTCATGGTTGTTGGAGTAAACAGTGAGGTCATCAAGGTATATGAGCACAAACTTGTATTTCAATCCCACAAAATCTATGTCCATGGCTCTCTGAAAGGTGGCCCCAGTGTTCATTAGCCCAAATGGCATCTTGGCATACATGAAAGTACCCCAGGGAGTGGTAAATGTTGTTTTCTCTTAATCATCAGGGTTTACAGAAACTTGATTGTAGCCAGAGAAACCATCTAGGAATGACATGACACTAGCTCCTAAGACTCTTTGCAACAAATGCTCCATCTTGGGTAAGGGGTAGTTTTCTTTATTAGAGCATTTGTTTAAGTTTTTGAAATCAATGCATAACCCGATCTCCCCATTTTTCTTCCTCACTATCACTAAGTTTGCAATCCATTTGGAATATCTCAGTGGGATTATGATTTTTGCATTAAGGAGATTTTTTATTTGTTTCTCAATCACTGGCAGAAGGAGGGGACTGATAGGTCTTAGCTTTTGTTTGAAATGGATGGTATCCTTCTCTAAGGAAATCCTATGTTGGATGATAGTTGTGTCATAGGTTTTGAAATCACTGTATTCCCAAGAAAATACATCAGCAAACTCTTTCATAAGACTACAAAGTTCTGACTTCTGATCAACAATTAACTCAGAGGACAAATTTACCAATTTTGGATGACTTTGGATACCTAAGTTGTGCTCATGGACAACATGATAATTCTCCCTTTTCACAGGTTTAAAGGGAACATCGTTATGATAAAAAATCTCTTCTAGGGGCACTAGACCTTGAGGTATATAATTGCTAGGCAGGTGAACAATATTCTGTTTTCCTATTTTATCTCCTGATTTGGGCCTCTGGGATTCTTCCATATTTAGGTTTTCTTGATCAATATGCATATCAGAAAACTCATCTACAACCTGGATAAATTTACTGAATTCATCATCATTTTCAAAAACTTTCCAAAATTTCACATTATCAAGGAAGGATGGCCTGTACTTGACTTGGATCTCATAGCTCATCTTAGGAGGAAAAGGGGGAATGAACATACTTGCAGAGACAACAAGGGAATCAGCTAGATAGTTCATACCTCTAGGTATATATGAGAGTTCAAAAAACATGAAAGAGTCCCTGAGTTTCTATACCTCATCTCTGTATGCCTTCAACCTGACATTATTTGCTTGAAAAGTATTGTTCACCTATTGTATGATGAGATCTGCATCTCCAAATATCTTCAAGCACATGATTCCCATATCCTTGGTAGCCTTCACTCCCAACAACAACACCTCATATTTTTCTATGTTGTTAGTAGTCTTGAAATCAAGCTTATAAGACAAATGTATAGTCGCCTTTGAAGGAGCAATCAAGACTATACTTGCACCTGCTGAGGCTTGAGTACTGGCCCAATCAAAAAACATGCTCCAGAAAGAGGTGGTTACTTCCACAAGTGGCTAACAAGTAGGCTTTGTGATCTGTATAGGTACTAGCTGAGAATCATCTATTTGCAGAACGCATGCCCCAAAGTCTATTTCTACTGCATAGATGGGATGATTTATAGAGTTCTTGGCATTATTGATGATGTAGGTGAACTGGTTCTCTCTATAGAGTCTCTTGGTATCCCCTCCAAACATTGGGATTGTAGCATATGTAAGTTCCATCTGAAGGGTACCATCCATCCTTTTAATCCATGAGCGAGACAAAAGGATGCCAAACTTAGGTGGGATGTCAGCCACTACTATGTCCATCTCTATGCTTTTTAAAGGCAGCTGGGAGAGGTTTATGGCAAGGTCTTTGATGAGGCCTAGGCATTTGACCTTCCTAGAGTAGAAATAAAATAGATCATGGTAGGGTTTTTTAATGTTGAGACCAAGCTCATCCATCACTACTTTTGGCATTAGGTTATGGGATGCTCCTGAGTCAAGTAAACAGTTGTGAAGGATCTTGTCATGGATGTTCAAAGATATGTAGAAAGGTGGGAAAGATTCATCCAGCTCTTGAATCATAGGACCTAGGCTTATTGTGGGCTTATCATCTTGCAAGTTCACAAATTCAGCATCTATGGGTGTCCTTGGCTGAAGAGATTTCAGTATGGATGAATTGAAGGCATCATTCTTTATAAGCTCTATCAAAGGAAAAGGGATTTTTAACTTTTGAATTTCTGACTCAAGATTGAAAGAATAGGATACTTTGTCAAAAGTTCTTACCTATTGTGGTGGGGCTTTGAGCTGAATAGGATCATGGGCTGATGGTTGTAATGTCCTTTTCTACTGTTTTGGAGGAGCAGCCATATTATTTGCAAGAGCAGCAATCTTTTTAGCAAGAGGAGCAGGCTTCTTTGTAGGGGCAGGACTCTTCTTCATAGGAGCAACAATTCTGGATCTCAAATTATAACATTATTGATCATCTACCTGATATAAGGATTCTTCCATAATCTACTCATTCATGAGGGCTTCCTCGTAGTCTGCTTGTGTGAGGAAAGAGAGATCAACTTCATCTTCCATACAATTGATGTTGTCTTCAGCTTCCCCTTCTTCCTGAGAAAAATCTTGTTCTTCTTCTAGCACAGCATTTTGGAAAGGAGCTTTGATTCTTTGATCCTCAGTTGGATTCCTATCCCTTTGAAGGATCTGAGCTGGTGGGGTATTTCTTCTGTAAGGAACAAAATTAGGGTTTCTTGGAGCAAAGTCATTTGGCCCTTTACCTCTCATAGGTATTTTCCCTTGGTCTTTCAGTCTAGATATCTCAACTATTAAAATGTCCAACATCTTGGCCATTTTATCTATTTTATTCTCTGATGAAGAAGCCCCAAGAGGATCTGAGGGTTGCTTCTTCCTGTCCATTTTTCCCTTAACCTTCTAAGATGCAACGATATTGGACTCAACTTCTAGAGCATCATCTTGCATGAGTGATAGAGAAGTAGATCTTCTTTCTCTGAGAAGAAGACAAAACTCAGAATCAAAGGCATTGGCATAAGTGATTTTGGCTGAAGTATCAATAGCCTTGATCTTAGCAGGGATCTTGCTGAAAATCTTGTTAAATCTTTTCGTGAAGTTGGAAATAGACTCACCATTCTCTCTCCCCAGATTGCTAAATTCAGTAATATAGCAAAGGTGGTCTCTTCTTTCTCCCCAATGCTTAAAAAATATGTCATATAAGGCTTCAATGCCTGCTATTGATCTAGCAGGAAACTCTTTGAACCATTTCCTATCCTGACCATCTAGACTCTGCACAAAAACTCCAGTCCACACATCCTCTTGTTCAATGTTTATATTCTTAGCATAATTGTAGAATTCCTCTAAGTGTTCCTCAGCTGTGAAATCTCCCTCCCCAGTAAACTTTGGCATATATTTTAGATAATCTCCAGTATGCATGGAAGATAGGGGGCTAGGCAAATTTAGAGGGGCATATCTGGAAACAAGGATCCTTTCCATTTTGGATAGAGGGGCAGCCATATTGGATGTGGGTATGGAAAGGGAAGAAGGAGATAATGTTGTTGTGGATAGTAGCTGAGAACTTATTTGTGGTAGATTTGTCTCATTGGAGTCACCAGGGATTGGATCTACACAAGCAACAGTGCTTGAAGATTCCTCAACCCTAAAAAAAATTTATTCACTTATAAATTCCTAAGAATTAGATACTTCAGCAGCAGAATATTTAAATGGAGGTCTATTTGATATAACAACATAAATATCTCTAGAAATACCTGATGTAGCTCCCCTTGTAGCTCTAGAGTTCTATCTTAGTGAATCCCTAGCTCTTCTTATAATTTCTTTTGGATCTGAAACAGGTGTTACTGGTGGCCCTTGAGGGTTTGCTCTGGTACTTTGTCTTCTTGAAGCCACCTTATTCCAATGGAGTTGCTAGATAGATGATTCCAACCAAAATAGTGTCCAGACTTTGTCTATCATCAAAGTAGGATCTATGTCGTCCCACAGGAAAGTTGAGCTTCACTCTCCTCTCCCCGACAACGAATCCAATTTGTTAGCTCTCCAGGAAACTCCTCTAGGTTGTAGCTCAAGGATTCCTAGTAACTTCAATGTTTCTTCAATGGTTTACTAAATGGGTCAAGTCAGATGACCTATAAGACCTCACTCACTCAAGACATGCATAAAACTCAATCAAAAAGATAAGGCTTCTAACTATCAATGTTCAGAGGGTTGATAATAAGGTGAATAAATGAAGAACTCACTATGTTGGCAGATTCATATATAAATCAATCACATATGAATGGCTAGTCATAACAAGGAAAGATACTTGCAATTCAACTCATCAACACAGAGATAGGATGACAGCTATCTGGTATTAGATAAAAAGAATAAACCCGAATCAAACATCCAAGCACAAGTATAGAACAAAAAAGAGATGGAACCTGAACATATAATGGAAAAAGAGCTTATATTAAATGATGAATAACATGAGAAGCTTGATTACAATAAGGGTCTAAAAGTCTTCGAAGTTGAACCTTTGCTTCAACATTAGTCACAGGCTTTATAGCCTTTATAAAATTTATTTTAGATCCTGAAACGTTGGATTGAATTTACTAAAAATAGATAACATAATTGTTTTTGCAAAAACCCCAACTTAAGTGTTAATCTACCTAACTCTAACACTTCTCACTCCTTGAACTCTTTAATAACTGCAGTGATCACTGAAGTAGAACTAGGACCTATTATCTGGCAAACAAGTCATCTTGACCCTCCCTTAGTGTAGGTGAGGGAAACTCCTCATGCTCTGCTGCAACCTACTTTGTTAGGTCAACTTCCTACTCCTCTTCATATTTATAGTCTGAGTAAGGTAGGTTGAGTATATTTTTACCTTGTGCTGGATCCTCCTCCTCCTTTCCATTGAAATCCAGATTTCTATTAGCTTTGTTGGTCTTAGAAGTTGAAGAGGCCTAATATACTACCACTGGAGAAATGGCTCCCCTCTTCCTCTTACCACTGTTGGGAATGGTGGACTTCTTTGAAGGAGACTTCCCTTTGTCTTCTAGTTGCAATCTTGTCTCAAAATCATTAAAAAATAAGAAGTATGTCGATGCTATGTTTCTTCTTTGCCGTAGTTCTAGGACAATGAGCTTTATCAAGACATGATGGGATAGCCTTCCTGCAATTTTGGTGGGCTGGGATTTAACCTAATGGATCATCTTGGTCAGGCTCTTGTGTAGGTAGAAAGGTAGGTTCAGTGGGCTCCTTCCAGTGAAATGGTTCATTAAATTAAAGTGGTATATCATCACCATGTTATACCTTCCCTCACAAGTTATATAGAACAGGATTGCTTTCAACAACTATTGCCACTTCTCCTCAAGCCAGGTTGAAGGGATGATTTTATTCCATACAACATTCTTGTGCTGAGGCTTCAAGTAAGACCTGAATTCCACATCCTTCGTGATGGTGGTTTTGAACCATTTCTCCCCATTCCTTGGTAACTATTCTACTTCTGTTATTAGAGCCTCATCAACCTGGAACTCTTCTCTGTCTATCATTGCCTTCGAGCCATCAAAGGAGAGAGAAAAGGCTTCTGCCACTTGCTGGTGGGATCCCTGAATTTTCTCATAGAACCTGTAGCAGCTTGAGTCTTTGAAGAGTTGGCATACCTCTAGTTATGACTCGAGATAGCCAATGTCACCCAATTCTTTTCTGAGGGTAGGTCCTCCTCCTTTCTTCATTTTTGGACTGCTCTTCTTGTACTTGCAAAATCAAAATTCAAACCCTAGGGAAGGAGATTACAATGTTGGATCCAGGGAGGGCTTGGCTCAGTGGGGATGCATGCAGAAAATGTGGAAGGAATGGAGGAGAGGGTGTTGATTTTAAGGGGACTGGTTGTTCAATTGGGATTTGAGTAAACTGATAGTAAACTTTGATGAGAACCGAGAGATGTCCTGTTCAGTAATCATTTTAACTGGAAATTCAATGCTTTGTGGTGGTTCGACTGCAGTCACGGGACAGGGGAGGGTAGCGAGGGCTTGGGTATTTTATCAGTCACTTCGGTTTCATAACGACCTCTTCTTTACCACTTCATGATTTTTTTGTAGTCCTAGTCCTTCCGGCAGTTAAGTGCTTGATAGTGACATTACTCATGCTGACGGTGGTTGATTTAGACGGATGCGCTAACCGTTTTCCTCTTTTGGAGCTTTCGGTGGTTAAGGTTATCTTGGATCCAATTTTCGAGTTGCCAAAAGCTGGGTTTTCAGTGGCTAATGAACATTGAGATGTTATCCTAAGCCACCAAAAGCTGCTCTTCAAAAATTTCATTAAAAAACAGAGTCAATGTGCTTTCAGTGGTTAATGTAGTCCTAAGTCCAATTTTCAAGCTACCGAAAGCTGGGATTTTCAATGGATAATGAACCGTTGAGATGTTTTCCTAAGCCACTGCAAGATAAAATTTGAATTTTATGAAGAAATAGAGCACAAGGCATTCCAACTTTATTAGACAAACACAAATATTTCATAATATGCACTGAAATCTTGATCACTATGCAAAAAATAAATTTTTTGAGTTTGACCTATTGAAGACTAATTTATTTAGGAGATAACATAAGTAAATGTTATATTAGAAATAATGATGAACATCTTGGAAAATATGATGACAGGGACGATGAGCTATATTCTTAGGATATGCTACAAATAGTAAAGGGTACACATGTTATAATAAGAGGACGCATAAATTGGTTGATTGCATTGACATTAAAATTGATGAAGGAATTCCTGTAAAAGATATTCAAATAAACAGTGTTGAACCAAATACAAAGGATGCAGTTGAAGTTGAGGAAGAAAAGGTCCAAGAATAAAAAAAAGAATATTCAAAAATCAGATGATGAAAGTGAAAACATTCATACAAATTCAAAATAACAGACAGAAACAAAACCACCTTCCAAAATTGTTTAGAAGAAATATCCTGAAAATCAGATAATTGGTGACAAGAATAAAGGATTTTAGACAAGAAGGAAATTGATTAAAGCTATAAAACAATCTCAGGTTGCTTTTGTATCTATGATTGATCCTAAGAATTTTGAAGAAGCCAGTGAGGATGAAGATTGGATTAGAGCCATGAATGAAGAGCTTAATCATATTGAGAAGAATAATACTTGGGAATTTGTTCCTAGACCTACATATAAGAATGTAATAGGCTCCAAATGGGCATTTAAAAATAAGAGGAATGAACAAGGACAAATTGTGAGGAATAAAGCTTGATTGGCTTGTAAGGGGTATGCACAAGTTGAGGTACAATATTTTTATGAAAAATTTGCAACTGTGGCAAGATTGGAAGCTATCAAAATGTTTCTTTCCTATGTGAGTCATAATAACTTCAAAGTGTATTAGATGGATGTTAAGTCATCATTCCTCAATGGAGATCTAGAAAAAGAAGTCTATTTAGATCAACTTGAAGGATTCCAACTGACAGACAATCCTGACTATGTCTACAAACTGAAGAAGGAACTATATGGATTGAAACAAGAACCAAGAGCCTAGTATTATT
Organism: Pseudotsuga menziesii; assembly: GCA_001517045.1. NCBI lineage: Eukaryota > Viridiplantae > Streptophyta > Pinopsida > Pinales > Pinaceae > Pseudotsuga > Pseudotsuga menziesii. The sequence continues at coordinate 96,191 of LPNX010475792.1, forward strand.
ATAGACTAGATAAGTATCTACAGGACAAAGGATTCAAGAAATGTATTGTTGACAGTAATTTGTAAATAAAATATGAAGGTGATGATTTATTAGTTGTTTTGGTGCATGTGGATGACGTTATTTTTGGATGCACTAATAATTATTATGTTCAATGGTTTGATAATTCCATGCAATCTGAGTTCGAGATGTCAATGTTAGGAGAATTGTCATTCTTTCTTGGTATCCACATTATTCAGAGTTGTGAAGGTTTATTTCTCTCCCAAGAGAAGTGTTTGAAGGAGATGTTGAAGAGATTTCATATGGAATATTCCTCATCTATTAGTACGCCTATGGTTGTTGGTTGTAAACTCATCAAGGATGATCCCTCACCTGATGTTGATCAAATAACATATCGATTAATGATATCTATCCTTCTGTACCTCGTAACATCTTGTCCTGATATAATGAAAGTTGTTGGAATGGTAGGAATATTTCATTGTTCTCCTAAGAAAATTCATTTGGTGGTTGTTAAGTGGATATTCAAATATCTGAAGGGAACACTAAATTATGGTCTTTGGTATCCTCGAAATAAGAATCTTCAATTAACTGCATATATGTTGACTGGGAAAATTATTTGGGTGAAAGAAAGAGCACAAGTGGAGGTGCGTTCTTGTTGGGTGATTCTTTAGTTGCATGGTTGAGTAAGAAGCAAGGCTCGATATCTTTATCTACTACAGAAGTTGAATACATTGATGTTTCCACCTTATGTACACAAGTACTCTGGATGATCCAGACACTGGCAGATTTGGAGGTAAAATATGATGATCCCATTCATCTCCATTGTGATAATACTAGTGCCATTAGTATGTCCAAGAATCCAGTCCTTCATTCCAAGACTAAACACATACAAATTAAGTATTAATTCTTAAGGGAGTAGGTCGCAAACAGAGTGGTTTAATTGAATTTCATTCCTTCTACAGAACAGATTGCTGATATCTTTAGTAAACAAGTTACCAAAGACATAGTTTGAGTACCTATGACAGAAGCTAGGTATCATATATTATTATGAATAAATTGTTCACTTTAATAGGGGGATTTGTGTTAAATATTTTTATTTGGCATTGAATTCAAAGGGGAAGAAGTTATCGCTTCTAAAGATGATAAGAATTTGGCGATTACAAGTACAATATGCATCCATAAATTGAAGGTTTCCATCAATGCCAAAGGGGGAGATTGTTGGAATTATGATAGGTATTGCGATCATATGGAAACATATCAGATTGTGATGTGGTTTTCATTGATGGAAACACATAGTTCTAAGCATATGATCCAACAGAAAGGAGGACAGATAAGCACAGGACTTATACGAATCGAAGGTAGTGGATGAATTATGTAAGAGAAAGGTGTAGGAAAATTATCGGTCCCGCAAATATTAAATGAATATCCACACTTGATCTTAGATCAATTATCAAAGAAGAATCTGTAAAGATCAATGGTCGAAGATGAGTTTCTCAATGTGAAGTTACAAGGTGGTTAAAGGTGTGGGAGTTGAATTACGAAAACCCATATTTGGAAAAGTGGGAAGGAGAATCCACAATCTACAATCCAATTGCAGAAAGGATCATTGTGGCTGCATAATTGTGGAAGTCAGTTTTGGAATTCGAGAAATTCCGCAATCCGCAATTGCGGAAAGAATCTTGTGGAACCAAAAATGCGGAAATAGATTTATGGAAGTCAATTTTGGAATTCAGGAATTTCTGTAATCCGAAATACACAATGGCAAAAATAATCTTGCAGAAACAATCTTGCAGAGCCAGAAATGCAGAAACATATTTGCGGAAGTCAATTTTGGAATTCGGTAATTTCTGCAATTTGCAATCCACAAGTGCAGAAAGAATCTTGCAGAACTAGAACTATGCAAACAAATTTGCGGAAATGTTGTTGCGGAAAATTAGAATTGGGGGAAGATCAAGGTTACAGAAGCAAGTAAGTTGTTGTGTTGCTTCGTCAAGAGTTTTTGGAATGCAAAGGAAAATTGATTTGAGCAATTATGAATTCAAGAATCCAATGGAAAACGGTAAACAATATCTATATTGCTTATCGATTGGATTCCTTTCCTGTCATGAGACATTGAACGGGTTTTGATCATTTATGAAACTGAAAAGTCAGGCATACGAACAATTAAAGGGAATAAATATTGGCATGCATAAAAGGATTGAGTAGAGAGGATTGTGTGTGCGCTCTCTGAATGCAGAGAGCTAGTGCATGGACGGTTGTCAAAGGGTGTGATAAAATGGGGAGAATACGCATAACAGAGGTAGTGAAGGGAGCCAAGTTTGAATGAGAAAGAAGCGTAATCAGTTCATAGAATGTGACAAAGTTGGTAAGCATAGATATATCTAGTATTCATCATATTCTACAAAACAAAGTTTAAATTTATGGAATTAGTGTGGTAGGGTGGTGCTCGGGAAGACTTGCAGTATTTAGTGTGAAAGTTGGAGCTTGTACAAGTATAGTGGATTCTAGAAAAACATGAGATTCGGTGCTCTCCATAAGTTGTTTCTTGTAAAATAGAGGTTGTATCCTCATTTGAGTTGGTGCTCAAAGAAAGTAGATTTAATAATAAAATAATTTTCTATTATGAATTCTCTTGTGAATATTTGTCTCTGTCCCCATCATATGTATGGTTGATAATAATTACTTATGATTTATATCATGGTTGTAAGTCTGTGAACAGTAATAAAGGTTTAAAAGGTTGAAAATTGTTTAAGCTTAGGAATAACTTATTCAACCCCCCCCCCTATTCGTTATTCGAATAAACTCAACACACAAATATCATGTTGGGATATGATGTGACAAGGGAAAAGATGAATCAGTATATTTATCTCTCACAAATATTTCCTCAAATGTCGTTACATGTCCAAATTAATTAAGTTAATTTACAAGGAAAATGAAAGAGTTCATCAACACTATCCATTTTGGTGCAAATTTTATGAAGACCCAATTACTAACACTCACCCAAAATTGTGATCAATCCCTCACTTCTATATTTAACACTAACTCAACCACTCTAGTATCAATGTACCAAGTGGAAAAGAAACCCTTAACGGTCAAGATACAACTTTGACATGAGCTCCCTTTGTCAACTATAATTTCGGTGAGGATTCCAATTTTTCAAGAAATTTTCTCTACTTAGGAATTAATTATCTATAATTAGAAATATAGCTCCTTCTAGATTATGACCCAATAATGGGAAAAAAAATGAAACATTTTCCTCCCATACAACAAGAAATATATCTTCATTATAACTAGTAGGAAGTTTCATTGTAAAATTGCATCCTATCAAAAGAAGCATTTAAGAAAACCATAGTATTTAGAAAGTTAGAGAACACCAACACACCTCATATTTGTATTTCCAAACAAATTGATGCAACATGTAATTCTTGTCAATTCCATGTCCCAATTCACAAAGAAACTCTATGTTGACTTATCAATCAATGATCACATCCAATCTTCTCTTGCATAGCTAGATAGTAAATCCAGTCACAATACTGTACCCTTAGCCTCATAAAACATGTTGCATATGAAACACTCATCTTTCTAGGAAAATGCCTAAGTTTTTATTGTCTATTCCAACAGTGAAATCCAACATTATGTGCCAAAATGTCACTTCCCTAAATAATAATGTGTTTGTTGAACATAAATCTTCTCTCTTTCAACCATACAATCCTAGCTTATGTGCTAAAATATATATACTCTAAACGATAATTCCGAACAACAGAATTCAAATCCTCATAATGCATATTACATTTTAGAACCTAGCATTTTCTCATGGCATCATTTACAAGTTTAGGGGGAATTTTTAGATGTTTTTTCTATCCACTATGAGATTGATTGGACTTTGAAGTAATAGGATTTTGGGGTAGTTATTAGTTTTTTTGATATCATTTTTTAAATTTATTACTTGAAATGATGATCCATATTTATGTTAGAACAAAATAAAATAACATATATATATTCACATACACATATATATGGCAATAGACATAGTGATACAGTAAACTCAAATTCTATTAAATGAATGAAACAGAACATACTGTAAAAGAAAAGCAGCTAGAATGGTGGTAGTTGTATCGATGAGAAGATATGTGGTAGATACGCTCACTCGTAACATGATGAATGCAAAAGGAGGCTTAAGGGCCTTTTGTCATAAAGCCTTAGATAGACAGAAACCCTAAGCCTAACCCTAGGATATGAATAGTCATAAAGTTTGCGGCCCCAAAGTGGTTAGTTGAACAGTCAACTTCTTGGGGTCATAAATTTTGCATACGATCTTCGTTTGGGGCGCTCGATATCCCTTTGGAAAGGTATATATGATTTTTACAACTTTTGACTAGGGCCAAATGAAATTTAATGGAAACCATTGGCCCCCTTGAATCTCCCAAAAACATTGTTTAGGGCCTCAAAACGACCCTAGATATTTCAGACCCGAAAAACCATAAAAAATTACAAGAAAACTACCAATATGGAAAATGGTTTTGAACCAGTGGAATAGGTGGGTGGCCACCTATACCCATCTGGATCATTCCTCCCCCTTAGGAAGAAATGGTATCCATTGCGTTGAGTGCCCCCATCAAGTGGGGAAACTTTTGCTGAACTTGAATTATGGTGAGCCAGTTGCCTTGGTGGAGGAGTTTCCTTGCTTTGACAACTCGATATAGTTGGATATTCAATTGGTGGGTGCCCTTAACCTGTGTTCCCATGATTTGATCAATGTATACTTTTTCCATGTAGTCAATATTAATATCTTTAGTTTTCAAATGTTCTAACACCTCTAAGGTGTGCAGCAACGGTGCAAAATATGGTCAAAGGAGCTCCACATTGAATACCGGGTGCAAGCCAATGAATGGAGGAATGCTTAATTTGAATGCATTGTCACCAAATACCTTCGTGATGGTGTATGGCCCATACCTAAGTGGACGAATCTTGCGATGGGGTCCTGTGAGCCTCTCTTTCTGTAAATGCAACCAAACCTTATCCCCCATCTAGAGCTTGTGTGGAACCCGATGTTGGTCATGTAACTGCTTGTACTTAGTATTGGCCTTTTCTAAAATTTCATGCACCTAATAGCGAATGTTTTGGATTCGTTCAAAAAATATGGTGGCCTTATCATCCTCAACCTGAGCATGGGAATATCCCTCCTGTGTGGATGTAAGGGGAATAGCTACATCAATTGGGGCCAATGGTTGGAAACCCAGGAACACCTGAAAAGGGTTGTGACCAGTAGAGCTAAGAAGAGGTCTATTATAACTATGTTGAACATAAGGAAGGATCTCATCCCATGTGTGGGGATTTTTAGAATTGTACATTCTCATAATATGCACAATCATCTAGTTAACTACCTATGTTTGTACATCGGTTTGGGGATGGAAGGCAGTTGATTTGGTGAGCTTGGTATCCATTAATGAACATATATTAGAACAAAATGTACTTATTAACTTGTTGTATTGATCTAAAATGATATTCTGTGGTATCCCAAAATTAACCCAAACATGCTCGAAGAAGAGATTAGCAGTGGCTTTGGCAAAGATGCTCTTCTTTCAAGATATTAGAATGGCCATCTTAGAGAAGCAGACCACAACCAAAAGCACACATTTATCACCATTCTTAGTGGAAGGTATTCCTGACATGTAATCCATGGATATGTATTCCCATGTCCCATTCGAAGTGGGAAGTGGGGTGTACAATCCATTCTTTTTTACGGTTGGTTCCGCAATGGCACGGGAAGTGCAGGATCTGACATATAATTCGACATATTGTCGAAGTTTGGGCCAATAAAGATACTTTTGCAAGACTGCCACTATATTCTCAATTCTAAATATCCCTTCCACTCGATTGTAATGCACTTCCCAAATCATCTTTTCATGCTCGCTTGAATGATCATTTTCATATATTTTTGGCAACCCAAAGGTCTTGTGGCCACAAGAATTGAGCACTATGGTTTATGCTACTACTGGAGGTCGACTGACGCAATCAAAGACTCAATTGGGGCTTCCCTTCTTATATTTAATGTTTGGGTGGAACTGCTGCAAGTAAGTGGACCACTTTTGGTGGTGGTCATTTAGTAACTTTACTTGGGTTTGCATGATCTGCAAGTTCTTGTGATCAGTTTAAATAGATGTAATTCTTCCATTGGCAGAAGGCTTGGAAAAGGGAGTACGTTTCCTTTTCATAGGTAGGTTACTTGTGGACTATATCTAAAAGTGTCTCACTGTGATATTCCATTAGATGGCCATGTTGAGAGAGGACCACACCAACAGTGTAGTCTGAATCATCTTTCTCGATCTCAAAGGGTTGTTGCAGATCTGGTAAGGTAAGGATGAGTGTCGAACATAAGGATTTCTTCAGCTCCTCAAATGCATTTTCTGTGTCTTGGACCATATGAACTTATCCTTAGATACACCTTTGGTCACCTAGATAAGGGAACAAGCAATATTAGAGAATCCCGACACAAATCTGCAATAGAATTTTGCAAAGCCTAGGAAGCTACGTAGCTCTATGAGAGTTGTCGACATCGGCTAATCATGAATGGCTTGGATCTTGGCTGGATATACATGAACACCATGTTCATCCACTGAACCCTTTCCATGCCAAATGAGGACTTCTTTATATTGGCATATAACTTGTGTTGTCGCAGAGTGCTGAGAACATGGTGGATATGATGCAAATGGTATTCCCATGCTCTACTATATATGAGGTTATCATCTAGATATACGACCACAAAGGAATTGGTGAATGGACATTGAATGTCATCCATCATTGTCATGAATATTTATGGAGCATTAGTCAAGTCGAAAGGCATGACCAACCACTTAAAAATGCCTTCCTGATATTTGAAGGCAGTCTTCCAGACATCATTATGCTTAGTTGGCACTTGATGACAGGCAAACTTTAGGTCAATATTGTTCAAATACGTAGCCCCCTTGAGCTGGCGGGGGACATCGTCAATCTAGGGAAAGGGATATTGATTTTGTACTATGATCTTATTAGAGATCGGTATTTAATACATAGCCGTGATGTCCCATATTTCTTCTGTAACAACACAATTGGGATCCCACAAGGTGTGGAGCTAGGTCGAATGTGCACCTTTTGAATTAACTCTTGAATATGGCATTTCATTTCTTCATTCTCCATGAGGGAATACCTGTATACTTTCCCATTTGGTAAAGGTGCACAATGGATCAAATCAATGGAATGCTTGACCTGGAAATGTATTGGAACCCCGACAGGTGTGGTGAATATGTCTTTGTATGCTTCCACAATCTTGTCCAATTTTTCTACTTTGTAGAGGGGTTCTATGTGGAGGAAGTGGGTATTGTTATGATATTTTGGTTACCCTCAAAATGAACCATAAAGAGTATGAATTTTCTTGTCTAGGATGTTACCTTCCTGGACTGCTTCATTGTGATGAGAGACACTGCAATAAGAGGAAGTGTCTCTAGTATCCTGTAGAGTTTATTTCCAAAAGTAATAATGAAGCTACGAGGTCTAAACTCATACAGAGCATGGTGTTCCCACATATATGTTTGTCCTAAAATAAAATCAAAAAATTCAAGCAGGGAAACATCACACATTACCTCTTCTTCGAAGGGATTGATGCCATAAGAGAGGCGACGCTATTGACTGATGTAGATGTCTCATCCATGGATCAACCAACCAATCTTGTAGGATTGGGGATGTGGAACCTTCAGAAGCTTCAATATGTTAATGAACTCGACTGAGATGAGGTTCTTCTGACTACCTCTATCAATAAAAAAAGTAGTGGATTCCCCTGCACCCATAGTTGTGAATGGAATACTATGTTCCCCTTATTCTAAATCCTCTAACTCTTTTGGTTGGATCTTTGCGGTTGTGATGGTGGCACTAGGTTCCGCATCAATGATCTTATTTCCCCTTTATTTCTCTACATCAATGTTTGAGTCAAATCCTGGATCTGGGCATTTTGTCTCGGCTAACAATGATTTTTTTGAGAGACATTCATCAGTGTTGTGCTAGGGTATTTTGTGACCACTTGCAGGTGTCCTTCTTCGATTTCCCATCACCCTTCTTTTCCTACTAGTTTTCAGGCCTTTGGTCATCCTTTCTATGTCCTTTGGGCTGTGAATTAGGGCCACTTTTTCCTATATTCTGTTCTTGATTTGTAGACCCAAAATCCCACTTATTCTTTTGATTAAAATTTTGCTCAATCTTGACAGCATATCGGTAAGTTAGTCCTAATGAGGATATGTCCAAGAAATCCATATCTTATTGAATGTACCTATTTAAACCACCGCAGTACTTTAGAACCAAGTTTCATTCAAAGTATCTAATACCCAACTTTGAGCGCAAGGTATGGAATATATTGGTACACACTAGCATCATTCGGTCTCTTTCCTAGCGCAATGTTGTCCACCCAGTGTATGGGTCCTCATAGTTTTTGGCAGTGTGTAATTCCTCTTTGATGGCATCAAAAAAATATACCGAAGTGGGTTTTGTAATATTAATCCCTCGCATGCCTCTCGTAGTACCCGTCCCACTAGTCTTTGATATGGGGGAGGGACTTAAGGAGCGCGAAGGTGATATTTTCACTGTTGAAAAATATTTGAATAGAGAAGTAACTTTCTAACATACTCAACCATTTTTCCAAAGCATCTGCATCTATATTTCCTTCAAATAAAGGGATGTCAAATTTAACTTATACCTTGAAGGAATTTGTACCCCCGAAACAAATTCTTGTTGAAGGTGCATCTGCCGTCATCAACATTCTTCGAAGCATCTAAGTGAAGTTATACATCATCCTATTCATCTATCGTGCGAGGGATTCCTTGAGAAACAGTCCAATAGGATCTCCTGCTGCGTCATCTCTCTTTTCTTCTCTTTCCATGTGATGCCACTTGGGACGACGAGAGGTATTTTCCCAAAGCTCAACTAGTTCGAGACCCAATTCTCGATATTCAAATCTCATCGGGGACATGAACTGAGAAACCACAAGAGAAGAAGGCTCTAATACCACTGATTCAGATTTATGTTAGGACGGAATGAAAGAGAATATATATATTCACATACACAGTTATATGGAAATAGACACAGGGATACAATAAACTCAAATTCTATTAAATGAATGAAACAAAAAAAATGTAAAACAAAAGCAACTAGAATGGTAGTAGATGTATCTCTAAGAAAACATGTGGAACCTACGCTCACACATGACAAGATGAATACAAAAGGAGGTTGAAGGGGATTTTATCATAAATACTTGAGAGGTAGAAACCATAAACTTAACCCTAGGAGATGAATCGTCATAAATTTTGTCCCCAAGGTGGTTAGTAGAATAGTCAACTTCACGGGGTCATAAATTTTGCATACAATATTCATTGGGGGTGCTCTATATCATATTGGAAAGGGCCAAATGAAACCCGAAGGCCAATATTTATCCCCCCGAATTGCTAAAAAATGTCATTTAGGGCCTCAAAATGACCACGGAAGTTTGGACCTGAAAAACCGTAGAAAATACAAGAAAAATGCTAAAATGGAAAATGGTTTTGAGCCAGTGGAATAGGTGGGTGGCCACCTATACCCTTCTGGATCAGATGAATGAAGGAAAGAAAAGTCTCAATTAGTGATTTGGGTTCTTATTCTTTATAATGGGAATTGGCATATATGTTTCATGTCCCCAAGATTTTTCTTGTGATCTTCTTACATTGTTCTTTTGGTTTAAATTTGGACTTCTTATTTGGATTCATAATGTTTCTTTGAAAAAAAGTACTTTTCTATCCATGTATTAACCTCATTTTGTTAAATTAGGCCATCGTATATTAATTTATCACTTTAGATAATGGATGATATTCATTATTGTCGAGTCGTTGAAACTAGATCACTGTAGATAATGATTGATATTCATTATTATTTTCTTATTCTGGAATTGGAAATTATATCTCTTGACTCTTCCTTCCCTCTCCTCTTCCTCTTTGAGCATGTGTTGCAAGGTATTGAATTTATTCATGTTCAAGGCCATGCCTATCATCGTTGGTTGCAAGTCTAGTTTCTTCCCGAGTACAATATGCCCATAATCGATCAAACTTGGGAAATATAGGATGCCCACCAATTATATGAATGAATGGTTCCCAAGAATGGGAAATACCATTGAGGATCATCATGACAAGCTCTTTATCTTCAATTATCTCCCCATTGGTTCCCAAATGATCTTTCAGCTCATAAATCTTCATGAAGTAATATGCAACTAATTCTGCTCTAGTCATCTTGACATTAGATAGTTGTTGTCTTAGGGAAAGTGCTATGTTGACATTGTTGTTCTCAAATAACTTTTTCAAAGCATAAAAAATTTCTTAGTCGTCTTATTTTGGGTTATTTGAGGTTTCAAGTGATGTTTTAAAAACTCTATCGGAATCTCTATTGTATTTACATCATTCTTCTTCCATTGAGACTTATATGTTTCCTCTTCTAATTTCAGTACTTTTTCATTCACAAATTTCAGAAGATCATCCTCCTCTAAGATGATGAGTACCCTATACTTCCATGAGTTAAATTTGGAATCCCCATCAAGTCTATCTTCCACTTTCACATGGTTCATTATGACTGCAAGTTGAGATCTAAAATCTTATGCAAATACCTTTGCAGGAGCTAGGTCAAAATTAAAGTTTGGAAATTGAGAAATTTGATTCCATATGCTGATGCACCCTCCTAGGGAGATTTGGATAACCCTACTTTTCATTCCAAACTGTGACTAGAAAAACTCAAAACGGGAAGCCCTAGTTTCCCAGTTCCGCTAGAAAATAGGTCAAAACTAAAAATTATTGGATTTGAAATGTTTCCATAGATAGGTGCGCCCTCCTAGGGAAAGTTTCAAAACACTATTCCAGGATCCAAACTATGGATAGAAATATTTGAAACTGGAAGCCCTAGTTTTTTAAAAGGGATTCTTTTAGCACTACTTTGACACCATGTTGGATTTTTAATATAGCGATATAATTTCAACCATTATTTATAGCGGAAATAAATAAGGATCACTAAAAGATAACCATGCACAAAAACAAAAAGACACAAAGAATTCTATCCTAGGAAACCCTTCTACACAAAGGAAGAAATCCCAACAACCTTTCTTATGTAGATATTCATATCAAGATAAAAAATACATTCAGATATAAGAGTAATCACATAGACAAGCTGTAGACAAACCCAAGAGACAAGGAAGAAACTCTCTCAAAGATAGTGAACCCAAAAAATAGTCTTCTTCTAGACTTTGTCATTCTTCTCTCTCTCTTGCACACTTCTGTAGCTGACTTGAGTGAATTGCTTAATCAAGTTAAGCATAGAGACACCTTTATTTATACTTGTTTGATGGTTAATTTTTTCAGTTTAGTTGTGTTTTACTTATACAGTTGATGAGGTCGATTTGTTTATTATTCTTCTTCTTTGGGTCGATTTGTAGAGGGGAAATATTGACACTAAAATCACCAACACATTAGGCAAATTGGACCATGCATAGGGTCACATGCCAATAAAATCACAAACAAATGTTAAACCAATCAAAATTCCAACACATTGGAAAAATTCACCTTCACACAGGGTTACATCCCAACAAAAGCACACACTAATTCATGTACTTGTTGGTATAGTTGTCAATACCCTTATATGTGTATTATTTTGCATAAATTCACCTAGCTCTGTGACAAGTTTAGAAAAATGTTAACAAACAAGTAACAATGAAGTTATTCATGTGTTAAATATCTTATTGCTTTAGTAAATACATGCTGTTAGCACCATAGTCAACAAAATTTGGAGTATTGTAGGGTTTGGGAATTGACCTTATTTGAAAATATTATGGAGGCACCCTTTAAGTTAACAGGGATACATGATCATTCATAGTGGATCGTTAGATGATAAAAGGGTTTGGATCTACGGTGGTGGATTGTTCTACCTTTGAAATAAGCAGCAGCGGAAATGAGGTAAAGAGTGTCATGAATCGACGGTTCATATTCAGGATGGTGAAGATCGACGATGGAAAACATTTCGTGGATTAGAGATGCAAGGTAGAATGCGGTTTTTAGATTTGTAGAGTAGTTTAAATTGGAGCAATGTTAGAGGGTTGAGATTGATCCAAAGTTAGATCAATGGTGCTAAAACATTTTGTACGGTCAACTTGCTTGGAGGGAGAAACTTTTTCAAATCGTGAAATGGGTTAATCAGCGAGAAAATTGGATGGTTGAGATGAAGGTGAAGATAGATATGCGGTCTAAAACAATTCCGTGGATTGAACCAGTGCGGAGAAAGTTAATATTTCAATCCATGAAAAGTGGTAGGTGCCGTAAATATCTATGGTTGTGAGAAGAGATCGGGCTGATTGACGGATGAGGTGAATTCCACGATCAAAAGTTGCTTAAGCTATCAGATGAGAAAGGATTGGAGGAATACTAAAGTTCTCAAGGTTGAACGGTCCCGATGAAGACTGATTATGGATCAACAGTTGACGTTGATTCCCCAAAAATAAGTTGGGTAGGTTGGTAGTGTAGATTTTTTATATGAAGATATTGTATATCAATGGCTTGAATTCAAAGAAAGGAAGATCTACGGGTAAGGTTAATTTCTCCAGATTATCTAACCTCCTGATCAGCGAAATGGGTTAAAAAACAATGACATTAGACGGGGCGAATCTCACCGAAGAAATATCTAGGGTGGACATCTATTTCTCCGGCGGGACTAGCACGAGATAAGTGGCCCCATCAAGCTGGAGAAACATCATGGGTCTATACATGTGGATGAAGGATATGGAGGGTGTTCAGATCGAGTGGTTGAGAAAGTTCCAGATTCGTAAAGGTCGTGTTAAGGTAAATATGACGGTTGACAGGATGCCCTCACGTGCGATCTTCCTTCCCGACAGGTAATTGATTTCCCTAACGGTGTTTGTGACATACCTACAAGATAAATCATCCTGCAGCAGCACCATCTCGCCCGAAACCAGATATCTATCATGTGGATGGCGTGTGAAATCAAAAATATATCATGAAAATCGAAGATGTGGAGCAGCGAATCTGATCTCCACACGAAGCAGGGAAAACACAGAAAAAATAATTGTTTTGATATCATCGTCACAAGAGCGAAAGGGCAAGAAAAATTTCATTCTATATTCCCTAAAGTCTATGGTCAACCAGGTAGGGTAACACCTGAAGTATTTTTCACAACCATTAATGAAATGTCAAAGCAGATATGGTGGCATGACTAGATCTCCAGCGGGAAAGGAATCCCTCGACTCATGTGCTCGCTCATGCCGTCACCAGACTACGCGACAATGAAGTGTGTGATAATTATGATGGGTCATCCCCATGTCCATTTTTCCAATCTTATATAAACACCACCTTTCAGAGCCATTAAGGTGCATAGGAAGAGCTAGTCTAGAAACAAAACTCAAAGTATCATTCTGCTAGAGGTTTCGATAATTCTAAGAAATTTGCAATGGCGATATGGTTCGAGAAACTTGTCAGTATAGGTGTGTTGTTGATTGGTGAGATCAATTCCACACTCATCTATAGACCTTTTTTTTTACACCAAAGAAGTTCCTGTTAGGTTTTCAACATTTAAGCTAGCATTATGTTAGGATCTTTTCACTGAGAGAATAACAAGCACATCACAAGAGACAAGATACAAAAAGAGTTTTGATCGGGGAAACCATAAATGGATAAAACCCCACAACTTCCTCTAAGATAGAATCACCACAAGATGTAAAACCCCAAAACAGAAAGATGCACTCCAACAGCAATAGTCTTCTTGTCCCAGTATATTTCCTTCTCCACTAGTGCGCCACACTTGA
>LPNX010475792.1:114071-271879 GCA_001517045.1 Pseudotsuga menziesii
GCCATCTCCTAGTTTCACCTTATGAGGTGATTCATGTTCTAACAGTCTTACAAAGGATTCCTTGAATCCCGTCATATGTTTGGAAGCCCCACTGTCTATAAGCCAATCATCACTTCCATGAGTAATGTTACCTGTGAGAACTGATATCAGAACATATTCATCTTCGCTTGAAGAATCTTCACTTTCATATCTGGATCTCTTTCTGGATGGTTCATTATCCTCTGCAGCATGAGCATGATGTCTTCTTTGGCCTTGACCAAGTTCTTTTTGTGAAAGGCTTCTAACCTCTTCTCCCTTTGAAACTGGAACCTCTATACTCATGTAGGTGTCCAATCCATTTTCTTCAAAGAGATCATATACTTCCAGGCTTGAAAGTTGTCAACTCCCCCAAGCTTGTCACCAAGCTGATGTGATATATCATATTGAAATGAGAACCGCAAATGGAAATAGCAAAGGATTAGATCTTACCGATTTGAGGTGTCCGTCCTTGTCCTAGAGTTCGCTGATCTAGGGTTTGTCACAGAAGCCCTAATTTTCAAAACTTGGAATATTTCAGATCTGATTGGACAAACAGATAGATCTCTTCAAATGGAGCTGTCCAATGTACTCCTTTTCTGAAAATAGTGGAGGGAAGCTCCCGAAACAGGAAGCCCTAATTTTCAATTTCTTCTGCAGAAATGCCTGTTAATGTTTCTATGATATCTCCACAATTACGGATCCTCTGTGTCTGAAATTTCGTACTGAGGTAAAATCGCATGTCCTGGATCCAACACCATACGTTTCATCAGAATTGGTTTCACCATTTGGGATTTATGAGCTGTTTCCCAAGGTGACCTGTTACAGGACTGTTCAGAACAGCGAAGTTGTACGACATGCCATGTGTCACTGGTTCATCTTCTGAGTCTAATATTCAGACCACTGAATGTACAGTCCGTGAGATTTTTGGAAAATCTTTAGGAATTCAATTTGGACCTCTGTTTCCCAAGATATTGCAGATCTCCCTAGATGTCCTGTTTAGGGATGAATTCTAGAAGAGGCTGAACCCTAACTTGGAGAGATCATATCTCCCAGAATATAGCGAATCTGAGGCTGAGTTTTGGACACAGAGTTCTTCATGATTTTATATTCGTCCCCTAAAATTTTCAGCTTTTAAGAATTCGTCAACCTCGGAATATAGCAACTGTACCAAAACTTATCATTTTTTGTATTTAGGGTTTTTCAAGCTCGGGGTCAAACTAGGGTTTGACTTTCCTGGAGTTTCATCCAACCAAATTTCTTGATCCAGGTCTCTAAAATTCGGTTTTGATGAGGAGAACAATCCTATGCTGGTCTCACTCAAAAATTCCTCTTCTATAGAAATCCTTACATCGAAACTAAAAATGCTCAGAATCGAATTTTGCTTCAACAGAAAGATGCGCCCTAAGGAGGAGAGTTGTTCCACCTTACTTTTGCTGAAAATCTGTGGAGGAAGATCCATAAACTAGGAAGCCCTAGTTCCCGCAGCTGCACAGTGTCTTCTTCTCAGGTTAGCTCTGATACCATGTTAGTTTTTCAACATTTAAGCTAGCATTATGTTAGGATCTTTTCACTGAGAGAATAACAAGCACATCAATAACATAAGAACATCACAAGAGACAAGAGACACAAAGAGTTTTGATCGGGGAAACCATAAATGGATAAAACCCCGCAACTTCCTCTAATATAGAATCACCACAAGATGTAAAACCCCAAAATAGAAAGATGCACTCCAACAGCAGTAGTCTTCTTGTCCCAATATATTTCCTTCTCCACTAGTGCGCCACACTTGAAAGAGTAAGTGATGTATTTCACAAGTGATAAATAGAGAGACTCTCACTCTCTATTTATATTCTTCCATTCACTTGAATTGCATTTTCACACATAGGCTCAACCTAACAATTACTACTCAAGCCTACACCTTAATTAGTGTATAATAACTCAAGTGCCCCGAAACTGTGGGGACTTACCTAATGACTTGATATGACTTGCTTACATTATTAATCTTCCCGATCGGAACATCGAGGCATGATCACATGACTCAAATACATAATAGTAACATCTCAGAGTAAACATCGGGTTACAATACATAAGATACATAGAAGAATACATTCTGAAGTTACATATACATCAACAGTTCCAACCATCAGGGAAAGAACGTCCAACACTTTGAGAGATACACCTGTTTTCAGATAGCCATACCTCTAGTTGCGCAGTGCCTGGGATTTCACGTCCTATGGGTGTCCCTCCAAAACCCATGGATGCAATCGCTACTTCCAAGGCCTTGGCACATGATGATAGTCGCTAGCAGCGCTCCGTGGGAGTGAATGCTCGTACTGGAGCATCAGGGGTCCAAATTATCCATCATCGCCTTTGTGAATTCCACTTGCCAACTTTTTATGAGGTGGTGAGGAGGTCAAAGAAACACCCCATCATATTTCCTACAAGAGAACCCACTTCATGGGAGGTGAGGAGTATAAGAATGATAAGCCACTAGAGAGGCTTGTTTCTTCTGGAAGCAATATGGCCCTTCTTCAAGTCCCCTCATACAATAGTGTTACCTAGATAAGGGGGAGCCATGAAGATGGTTGAGCATGGAAGAGACACAAAATCCTTTTCCAGCTTTGAACCCATGCAAAAAGGTGCCTTTGAGCATGGAATGGACACAAAGGGAGACAGAAGAAAAACACGTTGTTGACTCGATAGATGGACAAATGGTTCGAGCCCGGTCAGAAATGAGCCACCCAAAAACATCCTGAAACGTCGTTTTCAAGGCCAGTGAGCTCAGAACTAGAAGCATCGCGCTGCCATCCATACCGAGCATGTGCATTTGATCCATGACGTTTGTTTAATATATGTAAATCATGGAAAAGGTGCCACTTCTTAGTCAGTTAGTATTTTGATTATGACTATAAACAATTTCTCACCCTGTTTCAAGGATTAGCCTCGAGGTCTGAAACGATATAAAAGGCTCCCCGTTGAGGGAGAAAATGGGGGCTGGGTTTTCAAGTGCAGAGAGGCTCTTCATTGTAATGGGTTTCAAGTTTTCAGTAGATTAATGAAATTTGCAGAGGAGGAATGTCAAACCTTTCATGGCAGAGATTCATGTGGCATATTTTTCTTCAATAAGTAATTTCTTTATGTGACTGTTTGTCCTGTTTCCCACTCCATTTTGTATTTTCTTTCATGCTTGAGCATTAGTGTACATGGGCCAGAATTCATCTTGCATGCTCTAGGTCCATTCTTCAAGAATTTTCAAAACATTTTCTTCTAAGGTCTTGCAAAATTCACCCTAGTTAGGTGCTCTGTTTGATGGGATGTTTCCTTATGTCTGCTAATCAACCTGTTAATACCTCCATATTGAGGAAAGGGTGTCTACCTTGCCTCTTTCCATAAAAATTCAGACTTCCTACCTCCTGCAAACTACTTCAGACCTGATTGTTGACTCCATTGCCTAATGGTCTCCTCCATGATTTTCCCTCCAAACTTTATAAAAACAAATTGGTTCTATCAGAAATCTAACCTTCTGATTGTCTTTGATTTAATATCTTGAGGATCAAAACTTTGTAAATAGTGAGAGATCCCTCTCTTACTGTATTAGGTCAGAAATACACTCTAAATTGGTTTTTGTTGTTACCTTAGGATTTACCTTTCACAACCTTGGTACATTCTGAGTGTTAACACATGCATCCATGATAAGACATTTGACTTCACATACTGTTAGGAGCTTTGCCACCATGTTAGAACCTATATTTAAATGCTTGTTTTATTTTTCTCTAAGAATCAAAATCTTAGTATTCAAACCTCTCATTATTTCCAATGAAATTTCACCCAACAAGAGGATTAAGAAACATTTGCACAATGTGTGGGGTTTCAATTCTTGAAAGTCTTTGTTGAATATAGTTGTCATTGATGTCAAAGGAGTTCAATAATGACAAAGGAATAACTAGGGAAATTAGGGCAGGGAAAAATCAGTGTAAGATAAAGTAATAACAAAGGAAGCGATGGCATGGCATGCATAATGATGTGGCATATGCGACGAGGCTGGAAAGACACATGAGGGGATCTAGCGAGGGGATAAATTTTGGCAAATTTCAATCAAGATTGATCGATCCTATGATCAATAAACGCAGAATCATGGAGTTGCATCAACTTATTTAACATAGTGTTAATAATTAAACAGATAATATAGATCAGCAAACGAGGTGGATTCTGCAAAGTAATCGACATTTCACAATGTTGCGGAAAGATATTTGCGGAAGTCACTTTTGAGAGTTTGTGGAGATGGAAATCCGGAAGCAATTTTGAGAAAAATAGAAATGCATACCCACAATTCGCAATCCATAAATTGTGGAAGACGAATTGCGGAAGCAATATCGAGAAAATTCGAAATGCAGACCCGCAATCTGCAGCCCGCAATTGCGGAAAGGCCATTGTGAAAATACAATTGCGGAAATATGACTATGAAAAGGTAATTGCGGAATCAGTTTTCGATAAAATTCAAAATAAACATCCGCAATCTGAAACCCGTAATTGCGGAAGGAATGAGTTCCTGCAAATTGTGGAAAGGTCGCTGCGGAAAGACAATTGCGGAAAGGTAATTGCAAAAAGGTAATTGTCTGCAATATGCAATCTACAATTTCAGAAAGTTAATTGCGAAAGGTAATTGTGGAAAGGTGATTGCGGAAAGGTCAATGTGAAAAGGTCAATTCCAAAAGTTCTGTTGTGGAGATATTGTTGTAGAAAGGTCATTGCGTAAAGGAAATTGTGGAAGGTCACGGCTGATAAAATTAAACAGAGTTAAAAATAATTAAACATAGAAGTAGGAAACGTGTTTGATAAAGAGGCACATGTTATTAAGTTATGTGTTTGATGAACATGCACGACTCCAGATTCAAATGGCACAACTGTGAAACTCTAGAGTGAACAGATACGTTGGTAAATAAAGATGAATGATGGTAAAGGTTCTTATAAGAAAAGATTTTGAGTTTAGCAAGGTATCTCTATCATCCAGATCCATGCAGTATCAGCATATAGACACCAAGGAAGTAATGAGTAACCAGTGACAGTATTAAATATATAAGGAGATATGGAAGTCTAATAAAATCATACTAGGGTGGTAGGGTGGTGCTAGGGCAGGCTATATTCCTACAAGGGGGTCGTATCCTCCTTCAAGTAGTAGCTGGTAAATAGGGTGTAGAAGCATCCTTTCAGTAGTATTTGATAAACCAGAGGGTCATATTCTCCTTTCAGTAGTAGCTGGTAAATAAGGTGCAGAATCATCCTTTCAGTAGTAGTTGATAAACCAGGGGTTCGTAGCCTCCTTCTAGTAGTTGTTGGTAAATAGGGTGCAGTACCATCCTTGTCTGTAGTAGGAGGAAGAAACTATTTGTAAATATAATTTTGCAGTAATAGGAAGTATTGGTGGTTTTCCCAATAGGGATTCCATGATAAAAGTTGTGTTTCTTGTGTCTTGTTAATCATGTGTATTAATAAATAAGTTAAAAGTGGTTTTAATTGTTAAAATTTAATAATACTTATTCACCCCCCCCTCTCAGTATTTTCCAAATTTCTAACAATTGTTATCAGAGCAGAATCCTTCACTACAGCTTAATCACTGGAAGGAAGATCCTATTAAAAACCACTATGGATCAACAAGAAGGGTTAGCCACCAACATACCTCCATTATTTATAGGAGATAATTATGCATACTGGAGTGTAAGAATGAAGTGCCATATAATGTCTGTTTGATATAAATTCTGGAGGTATGTTGAAAAAGAATATGAAGTACCAGAAGACCTACCTATAGACAAAGGTGAAATAGACCAATATGAGGCCAATGCAAAAGCCTTGAATCCCATTTTGAGTGGGTTAACAAATCCATTGTTTGTAAAAGTCATGCAATGCAAGACAACCAAACATTCCTGGGAAAAATTTGTATGTGTCTATGAAGGAGCACCCAAAGTCAAACAATCCAAAATTCAGACATACAAAGGACAATTTGAAAGCCTAAAAATGAAAGAGGAATAAAATTTTGCAGAATATCTTCTAAGAGTAGATGAAATTGTCAATGCTATTAGAGGCATTGGAGGAGAAATAAAGGAGAGAGAATTAGTTGACAAAGCACTAAGAACCATGTCAATGAAGTATGACTCAAATGTGTCCACTCTAGAAGAACGAGATGGTCTTAAACTCATGACAGTAGATGAAATACATGAGATATTCACTGCCTATGAGATGATAAGAGGACAAGATGGATCGTCAAAGAAAGAATTGGAATTTAAATCCTTTTCCAAGAACCAATCAGAGAACCTAGATGATGAAGAAGCTCTTTTCATAAAGAAACTTGAGAAAGGTTCTAGAAAGTACAAAGGAATGCTACCCTTGAAATGTTTTAACTATGGAAGGATTGGTCAGTTTGCCACAAAGTATCCTTACCCAAAATAAGAAGACAGTGATGATGATGAAGATCCTTGTTGTAATAAGAAAGATCGAAAGAGTAAGACCATGCACAAGAACAAATTTAAGAAAAAGAAGAAAAACTTCTATTCCAAGGAAGATAGTGAACATGAAGAGATAAGTGAATATGAAGAAATCCTATTCATGGGGACAATAACTCAAAAAGATGAATCAGATAAGGTAGGAGAAGTGGACCTAGAGGTTGAACTCATAGTTTCTCTTGAAGAACTTGAAAAAGGTAGAAGAAGGAACAAATATTTGAAAGAAAACTTGTCAAAATTCCAAGAAGAGAAGAAATCAAAAGATAAAGGGTCAAGTCAAATTATTATTGATTTGAAGAACCAGCTTTCAAAGGTCAATAATATTGAATAGGACTTAGTAGTGTAGCTCAAGAAGAGAATAAACGATTTTGAAAAACTTGAAAAAGAGATTATTCAACTTAGAAAAAGGGGTTGATAAAGAATCTATTAAATCAAAGTTTGATAACAGCTCAAGGACTTTAGATGAAATCCTACATGTACAAATACCATCAAGCGATAAATATGGATTAGGATTTGACAAAGAAAAGAAGCTAGGATATTCCTCTTTCACAAACCAAGATGGAAATAAAAGAAGTTATGATGCTACACTCAATACCCAAATTAAAAGGGAAGAAGGTAAGAAATCTTCTCCTCTCTTACAAAGAACATAAATAATTCCTAGAACACCAATGACAAGTAGATATCAACTGATATTTTTGGGTCATTGCTACTCTTGTAATAAATTTGGACATAAATCCTTGAATTGTAAAGCATATGAAAAGTTTCATGTCTATAAGAAGAATACACCCATGAAACAGAATAATTATAGGAAGACTAATTCCAGTCATCAGAACTCTGTCCATCCTCCTAAGATGAAAATTTTGAGAAGAAATGCAAATGAAAATAGGCATTACAAAGATCAATATTCTATAAAATGGAATTCCTTGGATATTGGCATTGTTGTCACAAGTTTGGTCACAAGGATGTTGATTGTAGAACCAAAAGAAAAGATCAAAGTTTGAGAAGCAAACAAGACACAAACACTTCAAAGGGTAGAAAACCAGTAAGTAGGGTACCTCATGGAAAGATGTGGAGAAGGAATCCAAAATGCAAAGAATCATAAGAAACACAAATTTCAAATATCAGTGAAGCTTCCAAAGATGATGATGAGAAAAATAATGCTATAGATAAAAATGGCAGCCATTCTGAGGGAAATTAAGATGAAGATGTAAATCAATACACCAATGGAGATGAAGATGATAAAGAAGAATGTAGAGATGATGGTGGAATTATTTTCTGAGGTCTCTCATGGACTAAAGAGAGCCCTGAAATTAACATTAGAAGGAATCATATAGTCAGGGAGTGTTAATATCAGAAAAATGCAATTGGTACTTGAAAAATATCATCTAGTAAGAAGAAAAGAATGTTTTGAGGTTTTCATCAAAACAAGAAAAAGAAGAGTCATAGGAAATACTTGGTAAAAAACTATCTTCCTCAAAAAAAAAGTATAGAAGTGATAGCTTGAAAAAAAAACTTTGTCCAACTTGAAAGTATTCATTTGATTACATTTATTTGATGATCATGTTTTGATGGTTGAAGAGAACTCAAGGATGAGCTAAAAGATAAAAATCCAGTTTATTGGAAAGTTCTAGGTCGAGTGAAAGGAGCAGTAAGATTGTGTCCTAGGAATCAAGAGAAGGTTGCATATTCAAATTTTGTAGATGATGTGGAACTTCAGCTAGAACTTCAATAGTTGAAGATTGTGAAGGAACAAGGATATATGGATAATAAATTATTTTCATTGCATTGAAGACTCTTTAAAGAATAACAAGTTATATGATGCATCTTGAAAGAGAAATCTATGGAATAAAACTAAGGTTTGAATGAAAGAACTAAAAAACAACCCAATGAGTATAAAATCTGTCATAATTTGAGATTCTGAATATGGCCATCATATTGGCTTGAAGTAACTAAGAGAGACTCATTAATGGAGAAAAAGGAATAACTGTGATAGGGGGAGTCTATGAATTTATCATCCAAGTTATAATTCAAATAACTTGTTGCAAGAAGGAAAATGTTAACAAGATCATAACATGATATCCTTTGTCATGATCAGTACCATGTCAGTACCAAGTCAAGTTAAAAGAAGAAAGACTGGAAAGGCATAACATGATATCCTTTGTCATTATTGTCAAAGGGGGAGAATGCTTAGATGTTAATATAAATTCCAAAGGGGGAGAATGTTGAATATAGTTTTCATTGATGTCAAAGGATTTCAGTAATGACAAAGGAATAATGAAGGACATGATGGCAGGGAAAACTCGGTGTAAGATAAAGGAATAACAAAGGAAGTGATGACATGGCATGCATAATGATGTGGCATATGTGATGAGGCTAGAAAGACACATGAGGGGATCCAGCGAGGGAATCAATTTCGGCGAAGTCCAATCAAGCTTGATCGATCGTCTGATCAATCAATGCAGAATCATGGAGTTGCAATCAGCTTATTTAACAGAGTGTCAATAATTAAATAGAGAAGATAGGTCAATGGACGAGGTGTATTCCGCAAACCAATCGACGATTCACAGTGTTGCAGAAAGAGATTTACGGAAGTCACTTTTGAGAATTTGTGGAAATAAAACCCGCAATCCTTAATCTGCAAATTGCTGAAGAAGTTTTGTGGAAAGGGAATTGTAGAAGCAGTTTCGAGAAAAATTGAAATGCATACCCACAATCCACAATGCGGAAAGAAGCCACAATCTGCAAATTGTAGAAGACGAATTGTGGAAGAAATTTTGAGAAAACTTGAAATGCAAACCCACAATACGTAACCTGCAATTGCGGAAAGGTCATTACGGAAAGAAAATTGTGGAAATTTAATTGCGGAAAGGTAATTGCAAAAAGATGATTATGGAAACGTAATTGGGGAAGCAGTTTTCAAGAAAATTCAAAATGCACAATCGCAATTTGCAACTCCCATTTGCAGAAGGAATGAGTTCCCGTAAATTGCGAAAAATACAACTACAGAAAGATTATTGTGGAAAGGTAATTGTCTGCAATCTGTAATCCATAATTTTGGAAAGTTAATTGCAAAAGGTAATGGTAGAAATGTGATTACAGAAAGGTCGATGCAAAAAGGTATGTTGTGGATATATTTTTGTGGAAAGGTCGTTGCAGAAAGAAAATTATGGAAGGTTGTGACTGATAAAATTAAATGGAGTTAGAAATAACTAAACAGCGAAGTAGGAAACATGTTTGATGAAGAGGCATGTGTTATGAAGTGCTTTGTTTGATGAACATGCATGACTCCATATTGAAAGGGCGCAGCTATGAAACTCCAAAGTGAAGAGATACATTGGTAAATAAAGATGAATGATGGTAAAGTTATTTATAAGAAAATATTTCAAGTTTAGTAAGGTTTCTCTGTCATTCGGATCCATGCAGTAGCAGCACACAGAGATCAAGGAAGTAATGAGTAACCAGTGACAGTAGCATGTTTTCACTTG
The DNA here is from genome assembly GCA_001517045.1 of Pseudotsuga menziesii. NCBI lineage: Eukaryota > Viridiplantae > Streptophyta > Pinopsida > Pinales > Pinaceae > Pseudotsuga > Pseudotsuga menziesii. The sequence goes on from LPNX010475792.1 coordinate 124,072, forward strand.
CATAGTTATAAAAGACCTTTACATACTTGATTCTTCTTGGCCAATTGAAACCATTATTTTACCTTTTTAGTTTTAATGAAAATGGTTCATTTTGTATTAAAAGGGGAGTTATGACCAAACTTTCATGTTTTTTAATACAAAATTGATAAAAGAAAAGTTGTCCCATAGGCATTAAAGGCCTTCAAACTTTCAACAAAATTACCACCAATCTGTACTAATATTATGTTTATATATATATTGCTTAGTATGTGTCTTGTATAAATTCTTACATATTGTCCTAATAAGAATATTTTTATTAAACATCAATAAATTATATAATTTTAGGTCCATATATGCTTGGGGTACTCTACCTACTTATTTCCACTGAGGTTAGATTATTTGAGGCATGCATGCATGTTTGTTCAATTATTTGTTGGATTGTATATTCCTTCATGGATGTCATTTGTTCCACTTCAAGAGAACCAATAGAGAGGATGGGATCCATTGTTTTCCTTAGTTCCTCATCGAGTCAATCTTTTTTTAAGCTAAAGTTTCTTAATTATTTCTTGTAACACTCTTACCTTCCTAACAACATCCTCCAGTATCCTTTCTCTTTCCTCCTATATTTCCAAATAATTTTTCTTAACTTTTAAATTATTCTTTGGGTCCTTAATTTTTACAAGTTGGATATGTGTTACCTACTTATCTAGTGAGTATTCCTACTCCCAATCTCACATCCATCTTTACCGTCACCTGACATACAAGGATATACAGTGCTGGGATACATTATTGTGTCTATCACACTTGAGAATTTTCCTCTAGATAATTGATATATCATATAAGACACACTTGTTTGTATGCCCATGTTGATTTTCCCTCCTCTTGATATCCTTAACACATTATTGCAAAAACCTTGATCTAACCTCAAGTATATTATATTCCCTCTAGGCACACAAAACAGATTCAAACAATGGAGGGGATGGCACCCATACCTACACATAGAAACATGTTAAATGTACAACATCAAGAGTGATTCTCGAAGACTTGTGTTGTATCAAGTCAGGGACTTGTGTTGTATCAATTCAGAAACTTGTTTTGTATCAAGTTAAGGAACTTGTGTTGTATCAAGTTAAGTACTTGTGTTGTATCAAGTCATGTTTATGTCCTTATGTATTGAGGTGAGATGATTGTACTATGATCTTGTGTTGTATCAAGATTAGAATCTTTTGTTGTATCAAGATTGAAGTCTTTTGTTGTATCAATATTTTAGACTTGTAGAGTACCTGAGTGTGCCCAATTGTTAATAAAATGTGTTATCTCCTTGGAGGCCACAGGTTCAAAACTGGTGGGGGGTAGGGTTGTTCATTGGCCCACTGTGACAAGGCTCGAAGGGTAGGCGACCACTGAGATAGAGGCTCACCCCATTGGTCTTCAGAACATCTTGGCCCCTACTAAGTCACAAAAGCCTGATATATCTGGATTGCGGGTGGTTGGATATACTCTTGGGAGGTTGTTGCTCCCATGGTCTAAAAAAAAAAATATTGTAGACTTGTGTTGCATCAAGTATGGACTTGTGTTGTATCAAGTCATTGATTCTCATATATAGTACCCTATGAGATGGATCTCCTTAACTGGAGATGGGCTTGCGGTGTATCAAGACTGGAAACTTGTATTGTATTAATTCATGTGGTTATACTATGTGATATATTGTTATTCATGGTCACTGGGTGATATAAGTCTCCTTTAGGGATTAGCTACCCCTAGAGTGAATTACTTTAGCATATGACCTAGGGTAATATATATGATCATCAATATGGAATAATTATTTTGAGTCTGATATGATAATATGGATAAATAAATGCACATATAGACCATGCAATAATTAATTAATGATAATGAGATAAATCATAGACAAAGAAAATTGATTCGAATTACCTATATTTACCTCCAAGTGAACTCGAATTGATGAGACTTATGTTGAAATCTCAGTTGTAATATTCATGCATCAATTAACTAAGAAGATCCATGCACAAATTAATAATAGAAATTGAGCATGGATGACACTAACTGTAAAACACCAAAATACATTTAGTTAGGCTCCTAACTTTATGGTCACACACTTAAATAAATATTAAGTTCAGCTCAGTTAGTTCACAATTAGTTTACTCAATTCAAATTCATTTTAGTTAGTTCACATTCAGTTCTACAAGTCCACATTCAGTTCAAGTCAGAAAGCATTCGGTTAAAGACTAATTATGGAAGGAGGGTTCATATCTTGTGCGTGATGGAGAAAAATAAGTGCTAGCTTGACACTAGTGCTAGAGAGGGCGTTGATGATTGCATGAAGGGAGTTCTATTTGATGATCCTCCTTATACATACGTTACTGAATGCATGAAGTGAATCTGGAGCATCCAATAATTTTTCTCTTAGCCTATTCGAATTGTTTAGAGTGCATTGGTGTTGTATCCATGGCATGGAAATTGTATTAATTTGTTATTAAAGTGCTAGGCACTTGTCAAGTTTGATATACAGTTGTATGAGTGAATCTCTTCTCTATTGCTAAGGTGACATCTCTTATCAGGAAATCTACTTATGTGTTGTAAACCATTCTCTGTAAATCTATCTATCATACTCCAATAATTGTTGGGGTTTTCATCCTCTATGTTTGGAGGGTTTTCCCAGGGTATATCTTGTCTCTCATGGCTGATTGATTATATGGCTGATTTATGGAGCTAATTTAGGTGGCTAATATATTTATGAGATCTAAATGTGGCTAATATATTTATGATATTTATATGTGGCTGATTTATGGGATACATATGTGTTGAATTGATTGATAAAAGTATTATAGTTCAAGATTCTTCAATTTTGCTCAAACATTCACATGGTATTAGAGCATAGGATGTGAAAGATCTTAGTCATGTGCATCAAAATAGATCCTACATGATCTTGAAGAGTTGAGAAAAATATTGCAGCCATTCCACCAATCTCCATTCATTCGGAAGACTTCCTTGAAGGAGCTTACCACAAATGCAGGCCAAATCTAGGGCAAGTTAGTATGCGTCATTCCCGTCACTTTCTAGGTAACACAATCCATGAATCATTTCTGATCAAACTGTGAGGAATTAGAAAAAAAATCTTGTAAACCCACTTCCCAAATGGGTTTATTTAGCTTAAACGCAAGTGGATTTCAAATTCACAATCATTTGGGAGATACAAGCATGAATTTTTGGATTGTATTTTATCCTTCTCCAATGGATTTTGTTTATAAGAAGAAAGAAGTTCTTCCATTCAAAGAAGAAAGAGTTCACCAAGAACTTAGAAAAATATAAATATAAATGCTTCTCGTGTGGAAATAAGGACCACTTTGCGAAAGAGTGACATGCAAGGAAGAATAATGAAGAAAGGCTTCATACATCTACTACAGTAGATGAACCTTCTTAGAAGAAATCATTGGATAAAAATGATGATGATCAAAAGGATTATTTCCTTTAGAATGCATAAGTTGAAGAGCATTCTCTATTATTTGCATGGGACTCTAATTCCCCATGCAGAGACTTGCTATTGTTGAATATTGTAACTTAAAAGGATATTCTAAATGTTTTTTACTCATGTAACATAAGGGAGATGTTATTATTCCGCTAGCGAGGTGTTACTATTATATTTGGTCATCACAGAGTCATGAGGTAAAGCCTCCATTATAAGCCGGGTCATTATTACCCTAATGAATAATATAAAATATTGTTTTGATTCTTCCTAGGTGAAGTTGGCCCAGACAATTTAGTGGGGCCAACTTGTTTAGGGTAAAAGTTAGTCGGATCAATGTGTATAAATAGAAGTGTTGTGCTTCTCATTTAAACACATAGAAACTCACTTGTGTAGTGCATAGGGGAGAGAGACAGAGAGAGAGAACAGCAAGGAGGAGAATAATTGTTTTGGGTTTATATCTTATATAGAGGAAGTTTTGTTGGGTTTTCTTCCCCTCGAGGGTTTCTTGGGATAAATATTGTGTATATCTTGTGATTGTGTTTCTGTCAGTGATTCTGGATATTCTACTGCTGTGAATTTGAAATCAACAATAATGATATCTAGTCTATCATATGAAATATTAACATGGTATCATATCTATCCTGATTAGGACAACTTCCATAAGGTGAAACTCCCTCTCCTTCCTCTCCGAAAGAAATTAGGGTTTTTGCAAATTTTGGAGTTTGGAAGATCTGCTTGCATATAAATTTGTGCCTCTCTGGAGCGCATCTATTGAGCCTAGGATCGAAAATTTTGGGTTTTTAAATCTACAGGAAATCCAAACCCTAGTTTGGCAATGAACTAGAAATCTAGAGAAAACCCGAACCATAAATTCTGCAGTGCTGCAATCTTGTAAGTAGTATTTTAAGGGTGAATATTTGGGATTTCTAGAAAGCAGTTAGACCAACCAACTCATCGTAGCCAAGTGCATCTACTAGTAAAGTTAGCTTTTCATTTTGAGAATTTTCAATTTTTAGTGACCTGCTGGATAGGATGGCCCCAAGAACTAAGCTTGAGGACAAATTGGAAGGCATAGAAAAATTACTAAAATGAAAGTACAAGATTCGTCTCATTCTTAGAGAGAATGGCCTTGAGAAGTAAATCAATGATGAAATTGCAGAACCAATAGAAGTTGAAGCTAAAGAGAAGCATGAACAAGACCTAGTCAAGGAAATGAAGATCATTGCTTACTCTATTAAGGATCACTTGATCCCTCAATTGTCATATAATAAGACACCAAATAATATGTATGATGCTCTCTCCAGAATGTATGAAGGAAGGAACATCAACAAAAAGATGAATCTGAGAACTCAACTAAAGGGCACCAAGATGAGAAAAGGAGAATCAATTCAATAATACTTCACAAGGGTCTCCCAATTTAGAGAATAACTAAGTGCTATTGGAGACACCCTTTATGAGGATGAACTAGTTATAACTACTCTCAATGGTCTCACTAGACCTTGGGACTCATTCATACAAACTCTGTGTGCCAGAAAAGAAAGTATGAAGTTTGACATTGTATGGAAATACTGCATTCAAGAAGAAGCTAGAGTAGCTATTAGAGAAGCTCTAATCAGAGAATATGATCAGGATTTAGCCACCCATACTAAATAAAGGAAACAATCAAACTTTAAGAAGATTAATCATAAACCTTCCAAGAAGAATTTTCAAAAGAAGAAGAAGCATTACTCTAATTATCAATGCTATAACTGTCATAAGATAGGACACCTAGCCAGAGAGTGTCCAACACCAAATAAGAACAGCAATAACAAGAGACATCGTGCTCTTCTAGCTGAATATGAGGATGAAGAAGAAAGACCTCAAAAGTGACTAACAAAAGAAGAATATTTAGATGAATATGTACTATTCTTTACGCTCTTTGGATCTGTAATACCTGGAGAAGATACATGGCTTATTTATAGTGGTGCCTCAAAGCACATGACAGGGAAGAAGCAAACTCTATTAAGACTTGAAGAAAAGAACTCTCCCTAGAAAGTATCATTGGGAGATGACTACCAATACCCCATCAAATGTATTGGTGAATCAAGCTATAAGCTTGACTCTCGAACTTCCATGAAGATGAAGTAAGTACTATATGTACCTGGTTTGAAAAAGAACTTACTTTCCATCTCAGCTCTAGATAAGAAAGTATATAGAGTTTCTTTTATATATGGATAAGTACTTGTGTGGTCCAAAGGAAAGAAACTTGAAGATGTTTTGGTCATTGGAGAAGAAGAAGGATGATTGTATAAACTAAAAGGAGATCCAGAGACAACCCTTTCCCATGACACTACCAGCTGAAGTGAAATATGGCATAGAAGGCTTGCTCAAATCAATTAAAAAGAATTGCCCTATGTGAGCAAGGTGGTAAGAAAATTTCCAGATCTGAATATTGATCATGTGGGTACTTGCAAAGGATGTGCAAGTGCAATCCCTTTCCAAAAAGTGAAACAAAGACTAAAGGTACATTAGAACTAATTCATTCTGATGTATGTGGTCCTACTCCCTCCATATCCTTAAGTGGATATGAATATTATGTCACATTTATTGATGATTATTCAAGAAATACTTGGATATACTTATTGAAGAACAAGAGTGAAGTGTTTGGGAAATTCAAGGAATTCAAAGCCTTGATATAGAAACTTTCAGAAAAGAGAATCAAGACACTGAGAACAGATAATGATGGAGAATACACTTCAAAGGAATTTGAAGCATTCTGTATGAAGGCAGGAATCAAGAGGGAACTAACAACTCCCTATAATCCCCAACATAATGGTGTTGTGGAAAGAAAGAATAGAACTATTATGGAAGCAGTGAAAACTATGATTCGTGACCAAGACCTCCACATGCACCTATGGGCTGAAGAAGCAAGAAAAAACATATATGTGTAGAATAGATTATCTCATAGTGCTCTTGGGTTCAATACTCCTGAATAGATGTATATAGGAAAGAAACCCAAAGTGAGCCATCTTAAGATACTTGGCTGCCCAATATATGTGCACATTTCGAAAGCGAAGAGAACCAAGTTGGATCCTTCTGGAAAGAAAGGAATATTTCTTGGATACTGAGAAGTCTCTGAATCCTTTAGGATATACATTTCAGGATTCCATCATATCGATATTAGTAGGGATGTAACATTTGAAGAATATACATCTCTTAAGAAATCATAACAGGATTTGAACCCGAAATCTGACGACATCTGACGTATCGTACAGATGTGTCAGACAGTAATGATGAAAAGTACTGAGCCTTTTAAAAAAAATTAGCGGCGTCAAATTTTCAACACTGGGGCGTAGGATTTTCGACACTAGGGCGTAGGATTTCTGACACTAGGGCTATTCCTACACTAGGGTTATTTCGACACTAGGGCATAGGATTTCCGACACTTGGGCGTAGGATATCCTACACTCAGGTGTAGGATTTTCAACACTAGGGTGTAGGATTTTTGACACTATGGCTATTCCAACACTAGGGCTATGTCGCCGGATTTTCAACACTCTAGAAAAAAATAATAATAATAAAACCACAACCGTCTGGACACAATATTTCTTCGTGAAACAAAGAACCCAATCAATAATTTCACGGCGGAGCCGACACAATATACCTCCACATCCAGAGGTCATGCAGAGGAGGTTTTTCGGAGGTCACACAGAGAAGGCTTTCCAGAGTTCACGCAGAGGAGGTCGCTGGAGGTGTTTCCAAAGGTCAAGTGAGTTTACGTAGAGGAGAAGGGATAGCCCCATATTTATTGACAAAATCATGTTTCTCATCTATTTCGCCCTTTAGTAGTTCTGCATAGAAATGGCATTCGTCCCTGATTTTTTCCCAGGAATCTCTAATTCGCCCCCCAATTTCCATGAGATTTATGTATGCTATGGCATTCTCCCTCAATTTCCATGAGATTGATGCATAAACTGTCATGCGTCTCTGATTTCGACAATATTTATGCACTATGGCATCTGTCACAAACGACTTATTATTTCAACACAAGCATTGATGATTTTGATGTTTGCAGATACTTAAAGGCTGAGACTTGAGGTTCATGATTAGGGAATTTACACACTGGATCAACATTGGAATTTTCTCCTTGTCTCAGCGCTCCCTAGAGACAACGCCTGTAGTGGGTACACCATACAGAGGTATGTTATTTTATTTATCATTTGAAAACATTTTATTCACCCAAACTGTAAGAGGGTTTATGTTGGTTTCTCTTTGAGCAAGTTTTATAGTTGTCAGAAGGAAAAAAAACTCTTCGGTAGTGTTGTGTGCAAGTATAATGGAATATCATACTCATCCTCATCCTTCTCCTCTAGCTCAAATAATTTTGAAAAAAGTTCTTTTTTGTCTTATTGTATGCAAGTTTCCATAAGGAGCATCCAGAGCTAGATCAAATAGCGTGGACATCATACAAATCCTTGGAAAAAATAATAAAATGGGTATTTCTGTTTTCTACATTTTACTTTCTCTTGCATGTAATTTATAAGAGAAATTCCCCTTCCCCCCAAAATTGCATTGTTGTGAATTAACCACAAATGGAAAAATGCACCATGATATTAAAGGATCAACAAAACAAATTCTAGTGTTTAGAGTGCATGAACTTGTAAACATATTCATGGAGAGAGGCTTGTGGTCTCTTGTAGTTTCATGGTAAGCAATTTCAGAGAGTGATCAAGAAGGCCTTGGAGGTGATTGGTATATATTAGGCCTCTTTCCACTTTTGTACTCTCCTCATAATGACATAGCTGAAACTATCCATTGTGCATTATAATTTTAAGTAGAAATAGTTGTAAGGCTGGTTAGAGAATATGAACTTACCATTGCCAAGGAGATAGGAATGTGCCCTAGACACATGTACCCTTCCACTACATTGTTTGAGAGTCACAACCATGACAATGGTATGCCATACATGGTGGATTCAGAGTTGATAGATCATGCCAATGGATTTGTTGGCATGTTTGTACAGGACAAATATGTATTCATACAACATGCTTAAAACATGAAGCATATAGGGATTTATCCTTTCTTTGCGAGGGAGATTTGTAATATGCCTAAGGAACTTGTAGTGGAAATAAGGATTTTCCTTGATAACAATTCATGGCAATGGCTCCTCGCCAGTACCAAGCCAATGCTTAATCAAGGAAAACATCAGTAGTTCTACACTCAAAATTTCAAGATTTGTTATAATCATTGAGACACAATAGCCATGAGACATTATAACCCATGTCAAAAATGAAAAAAAAAACCTTGAACTCTGATCCTATTGATGGCTCTCATGTTGGCTTTTCTCAACGGTTGTGGTGGCTTGAAATAACCCGGGGGATGTCTTCTTGAGAGGTTGTGGTACCTGATTTTATGAAATGTATTTGAAGATATGTGCACAAACCCTTTGAAAGCAAATTCTGTTGAAAATTATTCAGTGATTATTTGCCTTCAATCTAGTTAAGTGCACCTTTGTAACCTTTTTGGTATATTTCTTTCATTGATGACTCTAATAATGTTGGTCATTTCACAATTCAACCCTGTTAGAGATGAGACGAATCACAAGACACGTTATTTAAGAATCCCTTGATCTTGACATAGTCAAACGGATCTGGCATGTTCATGATAGACATAATCTCTTTCGCCTTATATTTCATCTAAGAATCAAGTTCAAGATATGAAGTAGCAAGTTGTTGTTAATAGTACACAAGTTGTCTACTTTGTTCTATCATAGTGGACAGAGCATGCATATAGCAAGTAGATGAATACCAATAAGTGACCATATTGTCAACTACAGAGTACAAGATGTCAATTTCTATAACAAATGGTCTTACATTAAATTTGTAATTAATTTCATGATTGAATTGAAATTAAATCTGTACTTTATTAGTATCTTCAAGTGACCAAAAGAAGTTGATAGGACTAAAATACAAATGAACATGTAAGGTACAACCAATCAGGGAATTATCACTATTTCAGTCAAGAGAAATATATTTGAGCTGCATATATTTATAAAATAATAAAAGAAAAGAGCAAGGAATAGAGAGGTTAGCTAAATTAATATTAGTACAACGTAAGAAATAGAAAATGATGTCTACTTTTGACATGCTCTTTCTAAAGCCCAGAAATGCACATTTAACTCTAGGTCAAATATGGATGCTCCAATTTGCAGCAGTGAACTGTGGTCAATTCGGATGTTCTAAATCTCTTGCTATCTCAGCCGAATTTATGAAGTCAGCCTTATCTCTATTTGTGTTGGAATCATTGGCTTGTAAAGATACAGTCTGAAACAAATTCAGAGCTAACTGAGGCTGATTTATGACTAGGTTTGAGGAGTGTTTATGGATGTATTTGACTGATCCTTTAGCAAAATTTGACTGTGCATAAGGGTTGATTGTTCAACAATGTGTTGACTGAATTGGACTGACCCCAAAGTGCATATTTGTCAACGTTTGTAAAGCAGATTGATTGTGTGTCTTAGATTGAGTTTTGAACATATGTTAATTAATTTTATGAGCTGAGATTGAGTTGGTTTGAGTAAGTCTACAGAGCATATTTGATTGAGCATCTATGAGCAGAAGTTGACTGATATTATAGCATACTGTTAAGGCTTTTGTTGATTATTTTCTCTAATTCGTAATTTGATATATTTCTGGCTGATGTAAAATTGTTGCATGCATGATCTTTGAGAGTAATTGTTGGGATGGTGATGGGCCACCCATTAATGCGAGGATACTGAGGAGGAAACACTTTATATCCTAGTTGAAATTCTGAAGTTGATGCAAAAATGGTTCATGGTCAAGGAAGAATGGCCAGAAAAGACAAAAAGAGGAGTAATGGTGGTGGAGTGAAGAAATATCACCTTTGCTCTCCAAATTGATTTCTTGAACTAATTGGATTGGCTTATTGAAGAGACCCCATCAGCTAACCAATGAATGAAATATTTAATATCAATTTTAAACTTTTGTTTGGATATGTATTAGAAATTTAGAATAGGTAACATTATGGACAATGATAGAAGGTCGTTATTTGGTGTAATGCTAGCTGTGTTTTGAGGCTCCTATTCTTCTATTGACAATATTTTGTAGATGTTGATGTTATGGATGTAGTTGTGACCAATTTTTTTTTATCTTGATGGCACTTGGATTATTTGCAATTAATGATATTGATTACAATGTAACAACCTCTGAGCGAAACATGATTCATGTATTATTTTGATGAAATATTTTGAAAATGAAGAAGCCATCCAATCAAGTGAATGTTTTTTACTGAGTCTTCTTTGTGGAGAGCCCAAGGGGTTAGCTCAAATGGTTATGGCCCATGTAGCTAAGCTTTTAACTATTTCCATGCCAGTGGGTGCTTGGTTTGAATTTAGTTAGGTTACTTGAATTTCTCTATGAAGATAGGCTTACTAGGGATGCCATCCACAATTGTGAGGAAGCATCCCTTGTGTTTCCCCATAATATTTTGTTTGGAAAAAAATTTCCTTGTGGAGGATGAGGTGTCATTTTTTAATTTGAACAAACATGATTATTAAAGGAAAGGAATATCATCATCAACTGGATTAATCAACAACTCTTTAATGGCATTTTAATTTCCAGCATAGGGTCCTCTTTAGATTTTTTAATGGTAGTTACAAATGTAGTCTATGCTTTTGAAGTGGGCCTAGAAGGATCTAGGTTTTCCTACAGGCTATTTTTTAACATGGTTAGTTTGTTGTTGTGTATACAGAAAATTGAGGTATACATTCCAACATTCTAGATTCTTAGTTGGAGGGGCTACATCTGCAGCTGGAAAACTCACTGTACAGAATGGAGTTCTCAAGGTAATCTGTCGGACTTTGAAGAGATTTAATATTCTTTGAAAATATAAATATTAGGATTTTGTTTAGTATATTGGCAGAAAATATTCAACTATATATTCATTTATCTTTTTTGATACACTTAGTGGAGGCATATCTGTAAATGATTATCCATCTGTATAGATATTCTGATGGGATTTTAGTAGCACAAACACTAGATCAAGTTCCTATCAATTTGAACTAAAAATTCAAGCAAATCTTATCAAACCTAGATTTTATTTGCTATATCAAGTTCCTATAAATTTGAACAGACACTTCAATGATTCAAGTATATCTTGTCAAACGTAGATTTTATACATGAGGACATTCCTTTTGGAATCTTAGCACGAAAGTAGTCGCAGACTACATCCAGGAATCGGGAAACAACTCCACAAGAACTGGTCTCACAAGAAATGACAAGTTAGTTTTGAAATCATTCTTAGTCCATCTCAGGTGCATTTTGCATCTTTTCCATGCCTTCATATGGTTTGGAGAACAAATGAACCTTTATCTTTTCTTAGTGCTTAAGTTGTCAAAACTCAAAGCCCAAGAAGCCTTAGTCTCTTCCATGTCATCTAGCCATGTGGATCTCCTTCTAAGATATCGATTCTAACCAAGATATCTCATTCTCTTAAATGGATATAATGATCCCTTTGGCACATGGTGTTACTCAAATTCCAATGTCTATAATCACCATGTCTCCCAACTGTTTAGAGGTGTAATAGGTGCTTGATTTTATTGGATGAAATTATTTTTTCCTACTACACTGGACTACAAGAAGTTTGAAAGAAATTGATTAAATTTGTCATAGGCATTACTTGTATCACAAATTGCATAATCATGTGCATCACACATTACTTTTTCCTGGTTAAAATTTTTTACTTCGCATTTCACTGCCAACAACGCATTTTCCTTTGCCAGTAACTCTTGGTACAATGATTCTATCATTTGATCTTTCTTATCATGAAGATTTAGGATATTATTTACCCATTCATCCACTTATTCCAAATTTTTTTTTAGTTCACTAATGCGTTTTCTAATGCGATCAATAATTTCTTTAAAAAAATTGCCCCCTATTGAATTGTCTAGTTTATGTAGCTTGTTAATTTCATGAAAAGCATCTTCAAGATCTTATTGAAGAAGTTCAATTTCACGGTAAGAATTTTGTATTCGTTTTCCTCCATTACCCATTTAGAAGTGACGATTGAATCATGCTTGCTTGTCAATAATAAACACAACAAAAGGGTGTCGGGTACAACCGATCATGCACCCATCTTCCACAACAATGATGGGGGTGTTGGGTACCATTGAGCTTGCACCCCAAAGATTACAATCGATTTTCCTTCAAGCAAGAACAGGGTTCTTCCTTTAAATGAGTACAATTTTGAAATCCCCACTAGATATTTTGTGTGATTACAACTTCTTTCAAAAATGTAATATTTCTCAATAATGGGCAATAAAATAAACTTTGAATCTCTTTAAAATTGTGTTTGGACCTTTATGGTTCTTTTCTTTTCCCCTTTATGTTATTAGATAAAAAGTTTAACATGTATCACATGCACTTGTGAAGACATCATGAGTAGAATCACAGTAGTGGTTTCTAGCTAGATAAAAAGCCTTTCAAGTTGTTGGTGACGCTGAAGTTTTGCCTTGTCTGTAATGACTGCATCATTCCTAATTCCATATCCAGTAAATTGCTTGAGAACTACCTGTTGTTGTTTGGTGACTTGCTCTCATAGCTTGGTGGCTTGTTTTGACAGTTAAAGAAACCTCTAAGCCTAGAGCTTCATTATGGGCCCTATTTGAATTAGAGTTGAGTTAGAGTTGAGATGGAGTCGGAGTCTGAGTTTTAAAACATTTAAAACAACCAGCTATGACTGGAAAACACCCAAACTGGTCCGAATTGGTTGGTTCTGATAGCTTCAAATATAAATATGACTCTTAGCTTGAAATATTTTTTTCACTTCGCCATTCTCTATATCTAAATTAAATTTAGTTATAACTGTTCCATATTTCCTTTTGAGTTACCACTCCTTTTTTTTATAAGCTTGCCTTTTGCAACCTTCACCTATGTAATATCCTCATTTTTCCCAATTTACTGGGTGACTGTACAAACAATAATGTAAGTAGTAAAGACAGAAGTAACTGCAAAATTAAGGGTTATAGAACTCAAATTAACAGTGAGGCAATGGAATTTTAATAAAGTTAGTAATGAAAAGTAATTTGGGGAGTTACCAGCCTGTATACTGGTCTACAGGGGATACATCATGAGTATAGAGGTATATACTAGTACATAGACATGAGTATATACCATATACTGGTATGATTTTTCGTGGTATTTCTTCTCCATCCATGCTCTAATAATTGGGGATACATCATACACTATTGAACCCCAATAATAGAGGCATCTCTGTGTAGGTCAGAAATATGGAAAACATTGAGGGAAGATTGATTCCAAGGCAGAGGTAAGCTTCTTTTTTTCCCTTGCTCTACAGAGAACACATAGCTAATCCATTGAGACTCCATAATATGGTGAATCTGCTAAGCCATAGAAAAGGATTCTCCCATGCTTCAAGTATGGGGAATATATCATGCATTCTTGACCCCTGGTAATAGAGGCTTCTTTGTGGAGGGTAGAGAAATATTAAAAACCATTGATGGGATTGATTCCGAGGTGGAGATAAGCTTCCTTGTTTTTGTGTCTTTGTGCAGGGCAGATAAATATAAAAAAAACTATTGTTGGGATTGATTCCAAGGCAAGGATAAGCTTCCTTGTTGTTCCTTACTATTTAAGAGGAAAAATAGAGCTAATCTATTAAGACTTGAATATGGTGAAGTACTAAGCCATATAAAATAATGTAAAATGAGTGACTTTTTCCTTCTTAAGTATGGTGGGTCTCCTTGCTGTATTTGCATCACTTTTCAGCCAGCCTGTGGAGGATAAATTGACACAGGTTTTCACATTGCAAATTAACATTCATCTGTCATGAAATCTGCCCCAGGTTTTGCACATTGCCCTTATTGCAACTATTGTTTTTGGTGCACTTGAGTCTATTGCCTCAATCGATGATTTAGGTATTACATCTTGTCCCTTTGTCTTTGTCTTGGATTTTTAAGTCTTGATGCCTATCTCATAATTTTATAGAAAACTTTTGTTAGCCATATTTGTAGTCATGGAACCAAATGTCGAACCTAATGATGGGTTGAGCTACTGAGCCTAAAACTTTGAGAAATTAAAACCTTACACTATGTTTCCAAAATTCTGAAGCAGATTTGTAGCTATGGAATCAGATTGTATTTGGTTGTCCTATTTTTATTCTTTGTTGGCTTGTATAATTATGCAAGGGAAAAAAACACTATTAGATGCTTCTTAATAGAGTACTATGATAACATTAAATGTACAATCAACAATGAATCAATGATGCTCGAGTTATTATGAATCTTTGAAGTAAAAAATTGACAATAAAAGACATTTCTCTTGGCACTACTTGTTGGATTTGTATGCAGAGATTCCTATCTTTATCATTGATCACCAATAAATCTCTCTTTCTTGCGATTCATCTGAACTTGTAACTTTGTTCATATATCCCTTTCAAGTCTTCAAATCCTGTTATTTGTTTGTTTTGTGTGCCTTCAAAAGATGTTTGACATTTGATAAGCTGTCCAAATAAGTCATTATTCTATCTTCTTGGGTATTTTCAGAAGGGTTCTTTGAAATTCTTCATCATGATCATTAAGTCTTGAACTAATATATTCGAAGTATCATCCTATGGCTAGACTCCATTTCTTACATTAATCCTTACCAAATGTATTACTCACGCAATTTACAATTGTAATACCTAAGTCATGCTTGTCTTACATACAAGCTTGAATAAGAAAAATGTATGGACACATCGAATACAAAATGTTTTCAAGACTTAAAGATCCTCCTAATCAATTTTGTGAATTAAAGAGTGCTTTATTGCTTGTAGATATTTATACCCAACACTTGTTTGAATTACAAGGATTGGTGTTTTTATTGGAGAAAAAATTTAGAAAAGCATTGTTTAAGCCCTATATAGGAAAATTAATAGATGAGTTAAACTGTAATAAATTATGTTTTTATAAGCACTGTGGAACTAGAGGTTCAAAATGTTGAGATTTGAGAATACATCACATAATGCAGTTAATCCCGAAACTCCTGATATAAATGTCATCAACTATGTTTTTGCAAGCTCTGTAGAGAGGTCTTTGAGTTATGAGTTCAGCAAGGCCCTAAACTTGTGTCCAAGATCCCGCTAGAGAAGATCTGTATGAATTCAAGGTAGCAAAGGAAACCCAGAAGAGCAGGTAGAGGAGCGCTAATTGAAAATGAGAATGCAAATATATTACTTGATTGGAACTGAGCAGGTTGTTAATAATGAAGCTGAACTGATAGCAATATATCAAGGCCCAGAAACTCATTTAAGTTTGGAGAGAACTAAATTGATAATCACAGTCTATTAGAGATTTCTTGTTAGTAACAAGTTTCAGGGCAGCAGAATGGAATGGGAATATAGCAATTTTAAATCATGGGACTTGTATAATTTAGTGGAAAAATTGAAATGTTTGGCAATAATGTTTAATGAAATTACACTATTTTGACTTAGAAGTTTAAATACTTGGGTAGATATGTTAGTGTTATGGTGTTTAATATGGTCTTGCTGGCATGACCCATTAAGGGGCACCTTTTGGTACCGTTGGTTTGCGCTAGTAAAGCCATAGTGGTCTGCCTATGGTCACATGGGTTGTTAGTGGGAGGCTATAGTATTTCCCCACCTAGGGTTAGGGGCTGCATCTAAGTTACCTTAATACCAATTTAAGGGGTATCTCAATCAACCTCATTATGTCAACAAGTTGTATCAAGCAAGTGCATAATATACATTGCATTTATGGAGTTTTGGGTGTCTGGTAGATGCACATATCTTGTGTATTTGTGTTTGGGTTTATTGCTTTATGTTAATTATGTATTGGGTTTAAGCATATCAATGATTGTAATGCCCTAACTCTAACATGGTATTAGAACAAGTGTTTTTGCACTGTGACCTTCGTGGAATATGTGCATGAAGCATGAGTTGATTTAGGAGCTATGTAGAAGAATCCAACTTTGAAAGATAGTGTTAGCCTTTGTAGGATTTGTTGGAGACATTGTGGCCTTTGCAACTCATTTTCATGATCTATTGTGTGTGTTCCTCCTTTTCTATGAGCCTGTTTGTGGAAGATAGTGCGAGTATTTGTAGAAGAGTTTGTAAGATTTGTTGGAGTCAATGTAGACTGTGCAACTCATTCTCATGATGGTTGTGTGTGTTCCTTTTCTATTATCCCATTTTAGATGAGAAAACATGAAGGATTGTGTTTCTTATTGCCAAAGAAAATCAACAAAGTTGTAGGTGATTAACACGCATGCTTAAATAAATCAAAGTAAGCTTATATGCATGTGAGTTCAATTTTGAGTCTTTAATGTTTTTTTGGATCATGAGCTTGACAATGCCACATGTCTCTTAACTACTTCAAGCGTGACCTTTTCTTGGTACATATTTTTTTGGTCACAGATTTGGAATGTGTAATTTTTTTGTGAGTGCAACCCTTACAAATTGAAATTGTGCGACTAACTACAAGTTGTTAGTTCGTTACTCTTACATATAATTCTTTGATTATGAACCTATGATTGGTGAACTTTCCAATGAGCTTTCAAATCTAAACAACCTTATAACATGTCAATGCAATTGGCATATTTCTAGTTTCAGCTGAACAAAGAGCAATTGTGCTCTGCCTGTTATTGAACCAAGATATCATCCTTGATCCCAACTCAAGGCAATGACTAGGAGTACTCTTGCTTCTGCTTGCATCCCTTGTGCATTTGAATTTACAATTCCATGCAATAGTGACTCTACCTCCCTCATACCTCATGCCATAATGAACTTTGCCATCTAAATTTTTGTGCACATGTTTGACAACATTTTAATGAATTTGACTAGGTTCAACCATGAATTCACCAAAAGTATTCATTGCAAAAGAAATATGGCGCCTAACATTCACAAGGCACACAAGTGAACCACTCCAATTCCTATTCAAATATGTCTTTACCAAATTGAAATCTAAATTAGCAACATTAGATTTGGAACCATAGGAGTGGCCAAGGATTGTGTTCTAGCATGTGAATTCTCTTTAGAATATCCACTTTGTGCCAAATATATAGATGAAAAACCTATAGACCCAGAAATCTACTGCACAAGGCCAATGCCTTTCATGTCATATCCACTTGCCAACTTCTTACATCATGCAATGTGCTTATCATAGCTACCTATAAGTATCAAATTATTTACATATAGCTACCTAGATTCCATCTATGTTGAATCCTCTTTCAAATGAAGAGACCTACATATCTTTGGTCCTGATGATGTATTAAAACTTAAACACATCCACCAAAATATATCAAAAGACAATGATATCTATAGCATATCTCAAAGTAAACTTGCTACTGAATACAATTTTTTTTTATTAATATAGAGTATCCTATCGGTTATCCGACGTTCAATTTCGTCCAATCCGACGAAATTGCTATGGCTCCAATGGTAGATTGTCGTAGGAAATCCAACGGCCTTGCCATAGGAAATCCAATGGCCTTGCCGTAGGAAATCCAACGGTATTGCCGTAGGAAATCCGACGGCCTTGCCGTAGGAAATCCGATGGCCTTGTTGTAGGAAATCCGATGGCCTTCCCGTAGGAAATCTGACAACATTACCGTAGGAAATCCGACGACCTTGTCGTAGTCCGATAGCCTGTCCGTAGGAAATCCGACGGCCTTGGCTTGGCTATCGACTATCCGACGTTACGCCACCGACGACAAAAAAAATTGAGGGTGTCGAATACCCGACAGGTTAGTGTTGAATTTCAGACATGGTAGCCGTCGGATTTTGGCCTCAAATTCTGTTGTGAATCTAGAAGGTGTTAGCTTGAAGAAGTACATGAAGAGGATGTACCTCCCAGAAAGGTAGAAGTTGAACCCTCTCCTGAAATAGTAGCATCTGAATATCATGATATGCTAGAACCTCAGGAACCCCCTACTATGGATATCTCTCGAAAGAGAAAACCTTCTTGGGTACGAGAAATCATACAAGAAGCAGAGATATATGGAGCTCCAGGAGGCTCCATAAGAACTAGCAATACATCAAAGCCATATTCTAGTTATGTAGCTTTGATGTGTGACCTTATATATCAATAACCCACCAGCTATGAGGAAGCCGCTCAGAAAAAAGAATGGGTTGAAGAAATGATGGAATAATACCAGTTGATAAGGAAGAATGATGTTTGGGATATAGTACCCAAACCGGAAAACAAAAGTGTGGTATCTTCGAAATGGATCTACAAGATAAAACATGTTGTTTATGGAAGTATTGAAAAGTATAAGGCAATATTTATGGCTAGAGGATTCTCTCATAAAGAGGGGATCGATTATGAAGTGCCATTTTCTCTAGTAGCAAGGTACACTTCCATGAGAACTATCATGGTACTTGCTTCCATGATGAAGTGGAACTTACACCAAAAGGATGTAAATGAATCCTTCCTTAATGGTGTGATTGAGTAAGAGGTTTACATCAAACAACCACAAGGATTTGAAGTCAAAAACAGAGTGACTCATTTATGCAAGTTGAAAAAGGATCTGTATGGACTAAAGAAAGATCCTAGAGCTTGGTATGGTAGAATAGATAGCTTGATCTTTAGAATCATTGGCTTTACCAGGCGTAAATTTGATCCTAAGCTTTATATGAAGATTATGGATGATGAACTAGTCATACTATTACTGTATTTGGATGATCTATTTTTTACTAGAAATGAGAAACAGATTAAAAATTGCAAGAAGATGATAACTAAAGAATTTGAGATCAAAGATATTGGATTGATGCATTATTTCCTATGGTTGGAAGTGTGGCAGAGCCCAGAAAGAATATTTCTAAATCAGGGAAAGTATGAGGTATAAATATTGAAAAGATTTGAAATGTTGGATTATAAAGCGATGGCCACACCCATGGACACCAACTTGAAGTTGTTGTTTGATGAGACATTAGAGTTAGTGGACATGACTCAGTACATACATATTATTGGTTCATTAATGTATCTAACGAAAAACAAGTCCAGATATATGCTTTGCTGTGAACACCTTGAGTTAGTATCTAGTTAAACCTAGACAGGTTCACCTGATAGCTGCAAAGCATGTGATGAGGTACCTTAAAAGTATGATAGATGTGGGACTTTACTATGGGAGAGATCATGACTACATATTATATGGATATATGGAATTAGATTGGGCAAGAAGTGTCACAGACAGGAAGAGCACCCGAGGAGGATGTTATTGTCTGGGATCCTCCATGATCTCATGGTTTAGTAAGAAACGGTCTAGTGTTTCTCTCAGTACAGCTGAAGCAGAGTACATTGAAGTTTTCTCCACTTGTTGTGAAGCGATATGGCTTCAAAAGCTGATTTCAGAATTATTTGACATGGATTTGGACACCACAGTAATTCTTTGTGACAACCACGGTTGTATAAAGATGACATAGACTCTGGTGTTCCATGACAAATCGAAGCATATAGAAATACAATACTTTTATATAAGGGATATGGTACAAAAGGATGCTATAAAGATCTAGTATGTGAGTACCGATGAGCAAGTTGTTGATGTACTGACCAAGCATCTATCTTGAGTAAAGTTTGAATATTTCTGTGACAATATTGGTGTAGTTCGAAAAGACTTTCCTCTCAAGGAGGAACAGTGGTGTGACTATAGATGATGAAGATAAGGACCTTCTTCAAAAAGGAGGAACAAGTTGAAGATATGGAATCTCCTCAGAAAGGAAGAATAGGTTGAATACATGAACCCTCCTCGAAAAATGGAGGAGCGGTTTGATAATATTGATCCTTCCAAGAAATTGGGAGTGATGATGAGACAGACATCGATGATGGGATGACAGTGATGCTCCAACATGAAATAGGCCAAGTGCACCTGAATATGCCGACAAGGTCTGAAATTCACTTGTGGATGATAGTATCCTCTCTTGAGGATGGTAGGTATAACACTCTATGCATGAGAGTGGTCCTTACTAGCTAAGGATGTCCTTGTAGATGTTACTCTCACATGGAGAGTACCCACATTTAGTTGTGGATACCATAGAGTAACACTCTCTCAGGAATGGTCCTAACCTTAGTGGTATGTATTCTCTACGATGAGTCCCAACATATGACATGACCGACATTTTGTATGCGGTTGATATCTACTTTGCAGACAATACTCTTGTATGGAGAGTATGCCTACATTCATATGTAGATGCCATAGAATAACACTTGATTGGGAGTGGTCCTAACCTTAGTGGTATGGATTCTCTATGATGATTCTTCACGGACATCATAGTATAACACTCACTTTGGAGTGGTCCTAACCTCAGTGGTATGGATTTGCTACAATGAGAGCCGACATTTTGTATGCAGTTGATATCTACTTTGCAGACAATACTCTTGCATGGAAAAGTATACCTACACGTGAGTGTAGATACCATAGTATAACACTCACTTAGGAGTGGTCCTAAACTTAGTGATATGGATTTTCTACAATGAGGCCTCACGGACAATAGGGCCTACACTAGGTGCAGTCGAGATCTACATTCAGTTATAAATAATTCAGCTGGTTGATATCATGTACCAGGATGATGGAGGATTGCATCATCCTTGGAATTATGTCCTAAAGTGATAGGGATTGATCATACCACAAATATATCATGTGTACTACAGTTAGCGTGGAGGAAAAGGGTCAAGTAGATCGAAGTATGGCGGAAAAGGATCAAGTAGATTGAATTACGGTGGTAAGGGATCCAAAGGATTGAACTGTTGCTACAAAGAATCGAAAGGATCGAAGTGCTTCTACAATGGATCGAAAGGATTGAAGTGATGCTACAAGGGATCGAAAGGATCAAAGTGTTGCTGCAAAATATAGAAAGGATCGAAGTGTTTCTACAAAGAATTGAGAAGATCGAAGTATTATTGCAAAGGATCATAAGATTGAAGTGCTACTACGAAGGATCGAAAGGTTGAAGCATTGCTTCAAAAGGACCAAGAGATCATGTGATGCAGAAGATGAAGGAATTGAAGAGTAATTGGGGCCAGTTACTAATTGTGAAAACTTCCTATGATGTATAGATGTATTACCTCAATAATGTTGAATATATTGTCTCTCTGTGCTGCTATTTTCTATGATGATGTTGTCAATTGAGTAACCTTCTCGTTAAGGGGGAGTGTTGAATATTGTAACTTCAAAGGATATTCTAAATGTATTTTACTGATGTATCCCAAGGGATATGTTATTATTCCTCCGACGGAGTTTTAATATTGTATTTAGTCATCATAGAGTCATGAGGTAAAGCATCCATTATACGTCGGGTCATTAGTACCCGAATGAATAATATAAAATGTTGGTTTGATTCTTCCTAGTTGAAGTCAGCCCAGACAGTTTAGTGGGGACAACTTGTTTAGGGTAAAACTCAGTTGGCTCAATGTGTATAAATAGAAGTCTTGTGCTTCTCATTTAAACATACAAACACTCACTTGTGTAGTGCATAGGAGAGAGAGAGAGAGACAACAAAAAGGAAGAGAATAACTATTTTGGGGTTATATATTATACATATTATACAGAGAAAGTTTTGTTGGGATTCTTCCCCTTGAGGGTTTCCCAGGATAAATATTGTGTCTATCTTGTGATTGTTTTTCTATCAGTGAATCTGGATATGTTGCTTCTTTGAATTTGAAATGAACAATAATGATATCTAGTATATCATATGAAATCTTAACAACTATCTCGTGCATGCACTCAAATTTGCAAGTAGATCAAATCCAAGGACTCTGATATTCTCGACAAGGGTGCAGAGATCAAGAGGGATCCCATACAAAACAATAAAATATTAGTAATTTATATTTTGGTTATCATATGTTGTTATAAATAGGATCTATATGTTTATGAATATGTCATATAAATATCTATATTCTTGAGTTTAGGAATTGTATTATGGTATAACATGTTAAGCATATGTATTGTTGTCTTTATGTTATCAGCAAATGGTGAATCTCATGAAATATATGTTATACATAAATATTTATGAATTTGGGGTTGTATAAAATTTCATGAGAGATGAATACAAAGCTGCAATTTTATAAGTTACATAGGGATGCATGTAAGGCTGAGATTTTCATATGAAATAAGGACTGCATTATTGTTCACAAGTTATGAACATGGGGTTGCAGTAAATTCTTTCATAAGATATGATATGGGATTGATATAGGACTGATATTGGATTGATATAAGACTAATATGAGGTTACATATTAGTACATGACATTAGAATGGGTTATGATAAAACAATTGGTTAATATTTGTACATATTGGAGCTTCCTATCCCAAGATATAGCATTTCTCCCTAGGTCACATGTTTAAAATTAAATTATATAAGAGGTTGGAACCTTTTTTTGCAAGGATAGTATCTCATAAAGTACAACAAATCTGAGGATAAAACTCATACACAAGCTACATCAACATTTCATATTCATCATGCCTGCATTTCAACTCCTAGACTTTCACCAAAATCAATTTGTAGTGAAATTTCCTAGATGACTAGATTTTTCCTTCTATTCCATTTCAAGCATGAAGCCCTAATCTCTTACAGTTGCAATTGTAGCATTGTTATTTATATACAATGGCTTCTTTCAGGGTAGCTCTAATACCATGTTATAATTTTAATGGCTATACAAGATCTTAAACATTTAGCATCATAACATCATAAGCATATGCAATAGGATCATTAAAAAAACACAAGTACGACAACACAAAAGGAACACGGATATTTTCATCTGGGAAACCACAAGGGAAAAAACGTAGCAACTTATTTAGTATAGATTATATCACCAATACCAATGCCATGTTAGATTTTTATCATTCAAGCTACCATTATGATCTTAGGATATTTAATTGAGAGAATAACATGCACAGCAATAAAACACAAGAGACAAGAGACACCAAGAATTTTCCTCAGGGAAACCATAAAGGAGAAAACCCCACAACTTCCTTAGAGATAGAATCAACACCAAAAGTAAAACCCGAAAACATAAAAATGATGTCCCAACAGTAGTAGTCTCTCTCTTGTCCCAGCAACTTCTCCTCTCACTCATGCACCTCAATGAGTGAGTGTGTGTGTGATAAATAGAGAGGCTCACTCTCTATTTATATTCTTTCGTTCACTTGAAACCCACTCCAACATGTCAGCCTCACTTAACAATTACTTACTAGATCTGACATCTCTAGGAGTGTATAATAACCCTAGTGCCCCACAACTTGTGGGGAATTTTCCTCCTCCGACCAAAAATGAGGTTTATCCTTAACAAAATGGTGGGGATTATAACCCTAACTTACGATGACTCACCTAGGGTCGAAATCTCTAGGATAGTCTAATAACCCTAGGGCCCCACAACTGTGGGGACTTTAACCCTTGACCAATAGGAGGGTTACCCACAATGACTTGACATGACTTGTTTATATTATAGAAACTTCCCGGAATAAACATCGGGGTATGACATGACTCAATTACATTACAGACACATCCCAAAATAAACATCGGGGTACAATACATAAGATATACGGATGATAACATTCTGAAGTTACAATTACATCAACACTCCCTCTTAACTAGGAAGGTATTCTCTTGACACAATTTATCGGTACAAGTCTTCTTATCTATATCATCTGGATCATCATCACTCGATCTGGATCATCATCACTGGATCTAGATCATCACTGGATCTAGATCATCATCACTGGATCTAGATTATCACTATATCTGAATTATCACTCGATCTGGATGATCATCACTGGATCTAGATCATCACTCTATCTGGATCATTTCTGGTTCTGGAACATCTATGTTGGATCATCATCACGGGTGTTATCTCTTGATTCTTCTTGTCACAGGAATTTCTACAGAGCTAAACCTTTTTCATGCTGGTTGTAGGCCTAGCCACCATGTAGGTCTTCTTCAGAGCTTATATCTGACCTACTTGTCGAAATGGCCCGCCCAACACTTACATCTAACCTACTCATCAGAAAGGCATGCCCAGCACTCACATCTAATCAAGTAGGAGCCTATAATCACATCAGAAAGGCCCAGCACTCACATTCACCAGCATGATAGGACATAACTACTATCATCTGTGAAAAGGATCAGCACTTACATCTGACCTGCTCATTAGAAGGGCATGCACTCACATCTGATCTTGTAGGAACCAATCCTATAGTCTCATCAGAATGGCCCCTAGTCCTGGACTGAGCTACCTAGTAACTGACCAAGTGCCTCCATTCTTCTGAAGAATGGCAGTTGCCCTTACATCTGACCTACTCGTCAGAATGGCCAACACTCACATCTGACATGGAAGGAACCTAATCCTTTAACCATGACAAAATGGCTCAGCCCTTACATCTGACCTACTTGTCAGAATGGCTCCTCAGTCCCAGACTGAGTATTCTTGGTAACTAACTAGGTACCTCCATTCCAAGAATGGCATTCAGTACTTATATCTGATCATGTACGAACCAATCCTACAGTCACATCAAAATGGCTCAGCACTCATATCTGACATGGAAGGAACCAAATCCTCTCACCATGACAGAATGGCTCAGCCCTTACATCTGACTTACTCGTCAGAATGGCTTTCGGACTCGTCACTTCCCCTTGGAAGGGACCTCGACCTAGAGAACACCAAGATTCTCCCTGAAGTACTCAAACTTCACTCTGGCCAATGGCTTCATCAACACATCAGTTATATAATCGTCCATCGCAACATACTGGAGCTTCACTGCTCCTTTCTGCACCATATCCCTGATATAGTGATACTTGATCTCGATATGCTTCGACTTGTCATGGAATACCGAGTTCTTATACAACTTCACACAACTCTGGTTGTTGCAATGTATACAATTAGCATCCATCTGGAGATCAAATAAATCATATAGTAGCTTCCTCATCCATACTGCCTCACAACTAGCTGAAAAAGCTGCGACATACTCTACTTCAGTTATACTCAGTGGCACACAATATTACTTCCTACTAAACCAAGAGATCACACCTGATCCCATACTGTAGTAGCACCTCGAAGTGCTCTTCCTATCAATGGAACTTCCCACCCAATACGAATCCACATAACCTTCTAGTTTAATCTTATGATTCACCTCATACTTGATCCCATAATCAATTGTACCCCTCAGGTACCTCAGAATATGCTTTGCAGCAATCAAGTGAACATGTCTCAATGTGTTCACAGCAAAGCAAATATCTGATCTCGTATTTGTCAGGTACATCAACTGACAATACATCGTGACATCAACCGTCTCTGATGAAGCATCACTCAATAGCTTCATGTTTGATGCCATAGGTGTGGTCATGGCCTTGCAGTCCATCATCGTGAACCTATTCAGGATCTCTACTGCATACTTCCCTTGTCCAAGGAAGATTCCATCCGCATTCTGCCACACCTACATGCCTAGAAAAATAGTGCATCGACACATAACAAGAGCATCACTAGTATTCTGCCTTCAACCTTGAATCAAAGGTTGTAATCCACTTTACTCTCAGTAAATCCTAGAGTCATCAGTAATCTATCCATCCTGTCGTATCATGTCGAACCTTAGGATATTCTACAGTCACTCCCTCTAAAGCATCATACTCCCTCTGTCTTCTGTACTCTATGCACTGAAACATTATGTACTAGAGTGACAAGTAGCTTCCTCTGCTACTAATATTCTATGTATCCATCTAGGGTCACTGGATACCAAGATCCTCTATCTTGAACTTTTTCAAAAGTTCATCTTGCACCCATCTGTGAGCTTGTCATCCTCTATCAACCTTGTAGCAAAGGTTCAGATCTTCAACAAGATCCTCATGTATGTGTTATCCCATGGGTGTCTTCTAAACTTGTACAAGGCCTTCTATGATTCTGCCTATCATGTGTCTCAACTCCCATTGGCTGCAAATGTCTCTTCATAGTCTATGCCTTCTTTTTGTGAGAAGCCTCATGCTACGAATCTTGCCTTGTATCCCACAATGTTTCCATCTACTGCATGATGGAACTATGAACTTTTCTTCATGTATCGATACTACATTCTAGACATCATTCTTCTTGAACTAGTCTTCCATTTATTCTTGGTTACTTCTTCATGGCTAGAAGGTTCTTTATCGATGATGTCGCTGCATTCGTCATATTATTCTTCATTTTGAAATGTCATCACTTGTTCTTCAGAACAAGTCTCATCCTTCTTTGCTTGTAGGCGATTATGTATGCGATCTTTCCTACAAGTCAAATTCATTTGCATGGTTAGAGACATTTCATAAGGAATATTCATAATGGAAAATTCTTATGCATAAATATATGATCATGCAACTACTTTAGCTGATATAACATTCATCTATATCTTACGGAAACATTTCTAGATGCCTTCCATCTCCACCAGGACAACATTGAGATTGTGCACTAATCCAATATGTCAGCAAAGAGGTTTCATTCTAGATAAGTAGCAATGGATAGTTGTATAGCACCATGAGCTACTTACCCATCACATGCATATTAGCAGTATACTATCATTAATGCAAACATTCTATCAAGCATAATACATTAACTTAATGTAAACAAATGCATAACAATATCATGAAATGACAATTGAATACTTATCTTTATTTGTTTCATGGGTAGACTCCTTCTTGAGCCTTCAGTTTCATCGTCTTCTTCATTCATAATAGCATTGTTTCTTATCCAAATGCTAAGATGGATAAGAGGTTCTTCAAGAGTTGAGTTCTTCATATTCCTCGTCGCTTGATGGATCTTCTTTGGATGGCGAGAGCTTGATATTCAGTTGCTCCCATCTTCTTTTCTCTTATTATTAGTTGAGCTTCTTCTTCTTCCTAGAGTCTACTAAAAGTAATCACTTCCTTTTGGCACACATTACTCGAATGAATGAATCCCATGATCATGGAAGACCATTCAAGGTGGCTATCACCACTTCTGCATTCTTCACTTCTTCTTTTACCACTTCAAGTTGTTCTTTGATTTGAGAGACCCTTGTAAAGTATGACTGTATGGTCTCTCCATTCTGGATCTTCACATTCTTCAACTGGTTTCTTAAGGTCATATTCCGAATTATGTTCTTCCCTTCAAATAGCTTGGTCAAGGAATCAAACATCTTTGGTGTCTTTAGGGAAGACACTTCTGGTACAAGTTGATCTGTGATTGAATCAACAATGATCTCCTTGGCCTTGACCAAATTCTTCTTGTGTAAGGCTTTGAGCCTCATCTCCCTCTAAAACTGGAACCTCTCTACTAATGTATGTGTCCAATCCATTTTCTTCACAGATATCATATACTTCCATGATTGGAAATTGTCAACTTCACCAAGATTTTCATCAAGCTGATGTGATAGATCACTTTGAAATGAGAACCTCAAATGAAAATAGCAAAAGATTAGATCATACCGATTTGAGGTGTCCGTCCTGGTTCTGAAGCTGGCTAATCTAGGGTTTGTCAGAGAAACCCTAATTTTCAAAACTTGGAATCTTTCATATATGATTAGATATAAATATAGATCTCTTCAATTTGAGCTATCCAATTTACTCCTTTTCTGAAAATAGTGGAGGGAAGCTCCCGGAACAGGAAGCCCTAGTTTTCCAATTTCTTCTGCAGAAATTCCTGTTACTATTTCTGCGGTATCTCTAACATTACTGCTCCTATATGTCTAAAAAATTTCATTGAGGTATCCTCACATGTCCCTGATCCAACACCATAGGTTTCATCAGAATTTGTTTCACCAATTGGGACTTATGATCATTTTCCCAAGGTGACCTGTTATAGGACTGTTCAAAACAACGAAGTTGTACAGACTTCCACATGTCACTGTTTCATCTTCTGGGTCTGAAATTTAGACCACAGAAATTAAATTCTATGCCCTTTATGGAACATCTTTAGAAATATAATTTGGACTTGTGTATCCCAAGATATAGCAATTCTCCCCAAGTGTCCTTTTTAGGGATGCATTCTGGAAGAGGTTGGAACCCTAACTTGGAGGGATAATATCTCCCAGAATATAGCGAGTCTGAGGCTGAAATTTGGATACAGTGTAAATCAAGATTTTATCTTCACCCTCTACAATTTTAATATCCTAATCCTTCGCCAATATTGGGATATATCAAATGTACCAAAACTTAGCAGTTTTAGTATTTAGTGTTTTTCTAGCTCGAGGTCAAACTAGGGTTTGACTTTCCTGGAGTTTCACCCAACCAAAAATCTTGATCCAAGTCTCTAAAATTTTATTTTTATGAGGAGAGAAATCCTATGTTGGGCTCACTCAAAAATTCCTCTTCTGTAGAAATCCCTAATTTCTTGCACCGAAAACTAAAAATGCTTGGAATCGAATTCCGCTTCGATAGAAAGATGTGCCCTTCAATGGAGAGTCAGCCTAGCATACTTTTGCTGATGGATTGTGGAGAGAGACCCAAAAAGTAAGAATCCCTAGCTTCTGTAGCTACAAAATGTCTTCTTCTCAGGTTAGCTCTAATACCATGTTATATTTTTATCATTCAAGCTACCATTATGATCTTAGGATCTTTAACTAAGAGAATAACATGCACAGCAATAAAACACAAGAGACAAGAGACACCAAGAATTTTCCTTGGGGAAACCATAAAGGAGAAAACCCTGCAACTTCCTAAGAGATAGAATCAGCACCAAAAGTAAAATCTGAAAACATAAAGATGATCTCCCGACAGCAGTAGTATCTCTCTTGTCCCAGCAACTTCTCCTCTCACTCATGCGCCTCAATGAGTGAGTGTGTGTGTGATAAATAGAGAGGCTAACTCTCTATTTATATTCTTTCGTTCACTTGAAACCCACTCCAACATGTCGGCGTCACTTAAAAATTACTTACTAGAGCCGACATCTCTAGGAGTTTCTAATAACCCTAGTGCCCCACAACTTGTGGGGACTTTGCCTCCTCCAACCAACAAGGAGGTTTATCCTTAACACAATGGTGGGGACTATTTCCCTGACTTACAATGACTCACCTAGGGTTGACATCTCTAGGATAGTCTAATAGCCCTAGGGCCCCACAACTGTGGGGACTTTAACCCTTGACCAATAGGAGGGTTACCCACAATGACTTGACATGACTTGTTTATATTATAGAAACTTCCTTGAATAAACATCAGGGTATGACATGACTCAATTACATTACAAACACATCCTGGAATAAACATCGGGGTACAATACATAAGATATACAGATGAATACATTCCGAAGTTACAATTACATCAACATGCCACACTAAGATAATATCAACCCCAAATACAACAATAGCTTCTTCTCTCCTCAAGTGAATCACTTCTTCTCTCTCATGTGCACTTTCTTGAGTGTAGAGTATGTCCAAATGAGAGGAAATCCCTCTCGATTTATACTAATCAAGTGAGTTTCCAAATAACCTAACTGGGCCGACCTATTTCTCTAAATAGACCCAACCTCCTAGGGAGACTCAAAATAATATTTATTGTGGGTACTATTGACCCGACTTAAAACAAAAGGGTTACATTGATTAATTCAAGTATATTTACATGACCAAGTACATCAATAACATCTCCTGAAGGAGGTACAACAATATTACAATAAAAGTACAACAAGAATATCTTCCAAAGTTATATTCTTCAACACAATTAACTAGTTTTGCCTAGTTAATTGATTAGTTCACTTCAATTAGAATGTTTTGGCCTAGTTAACTACCTAATGCACCCTAGTTGGTTATTTAGGTCCAATTTCACATGCATTTCCAACTAAACGCCTAGTTTCTTGTGCATGGCTAAGTTAACTACCTTTTGTGGTTGTTTTAGGACTACCTAACACTTGCTACACTTACATGACCTATTTTACTTCCTAAGGAGTTCATTCTTGTCCACCCTCAAGAGAGGATACTATCATCCACAAGTGAATGTTGGACCAATGAGTCCATATTTTGATCCATGCCTTGCTTCCACTTATTTTTAGTTTCCACCTGCATTGCTTCCTCCTAACATTATGTTTCACCATAATCATTCATCAATAAATAATACAATGAAGGAGAGAATCGTTCAAGGGGTCTACTTAACCTATTATGACTTCTTACATTTGCAGCAGTTTGAGGTACCTGTTGTTGCTCTTGATTTTATGGTACCTTTGGAACTTCATTTTCTTTGGTTTCATCAAGCATTATGTACTATGTGTTTTCTTTTTCCTCTTTCTTTCCCTACAGCTGATCTTTGTACATAACCTTTTCATTAAATACTACATCTCTACTCCTAATGATTTTGTGATTTTCATAATCCCATAAGAGATAACCAAAATAATCAATCATATATCCAATAAAGGTACATTTCTTGGATTTAGCCTCAATATGTGTTCTATTTTCTTTATCAATATGGGAAAATGATTCACTACCAGAAGTTATGAGAAATGAGTAGTTTATCTTTTAATCTATCCATGCCTCCTATGGAATCCCACCATCCAAAGTGTTTGAAGGCCCTTTGTTTATTAAGTAAACAACACTATCTACAACGTCAACCAAAAATTGTAATGGCAACCTATTATAGCTGCAACCATTATCCCCAAAAATATTTTAATTTTTTAGGGCCCCCCTTATCCTTTTAGTTTTTAGAAGGCTTAGAAAGTCTAGATTTTCTCACTAATATTTTCTTCATGGCTTAAAATTTTGGCAAAAGGAAGTTGTTTTCCTTATATCGGATGCACTCCTGATAGCCTTGCCGATGTATTGAGTGCACAGTGGTCTAGCCAGTTGATGTTCCCTATCAGGAGCGTTCCAAAGTCTCTTTCTGGCGTATCGGATGTTCTCTTGTCTAGTACATCGAAAAAAATTTGCCGAAGGCTCCATGTGCTTAGTCCAGATCTGTTCTGACGCACCGAGTCACCCATCGTCTATATGGTTCTGATATCCATGGAATCCTTGTCAACTTCTCTTCCACCATGTCGGCTATTTATTTCGGAGTTATCCAAGAACTTAGTGGTTTTCTTGGCCAACATTGTGGATGCGGAGTCTGAACTTTATCCGATGCTTTCCCATAGTGCTTTTCAATTGCAATGCATTGTTAGTTACCCAGCCGGTCAATGGTCGTTTAAGTGTTTTTTACCGTTTCAGTAGATCTCTTCGAGCCTGATATTCATAAGCCATCCAACGCTTCGCATCCACTAACAAGTTCATATCCGACACAAGGTTGGCGTTTCTATTTTCCCATCCAAAATTCCTTTTACCCGTGTTCAAGCTTATAAAATTATGTAGAGGTTGTTTATACAGTCATTGTTCACCGTATTGGTCGCCACTTGGAGCTGCGGAGCTGTCTTTGTCTGAGCGAATTGGTTGTTGGCAAAGTTCGCGCTTGTCTAGGTCATCCTTAGGAGTTTCCAGGTAGGATTTTTCTACAATCCCGTTACTTAGTGTTTTTTTTCTCACGGCTTGATAAGGTTAGGTCATTTTCCTTGTGCCGCAGGGGGTTATTTCAAGACTATGGTGGTCATATTTTCTTTATATGGGGTTTACCTTGGGTTGTTTAGCTATGGTCTTCATTTTCTTTCACTTGCCATCCCTGGTTCCTTTATTTGCAGCCGGCCATGATTCGTGCTCTGACAGTCGTTGAAAGAAAGAGGACAGGGTGCAGACGAGCGTTTCATTATCTACACCACTCCCTCACTTCCTTCACCATAGTATGGCAGACTTGCGGCCATTGGTTGATAGCAATAGGGATTTCATGGGATTCTGGACGGAGGGGATTTTTTCTTCTTAAGGGGAAAACCCTGTTTGTTTCATTAAGAGGGTTAGTCGTCCTGGTGTCTTAGAGGTTTTTCTCATAGTCAGTATTAGTGCCCGTAGATGTAAGGCTGTAGTGAAACCCTAGGGCTTTCTTAGTGGAATTTTTTTCCTATAATTTGTGTCCAAACCAAATTTGAAAGCTTCGTGGTTTTAGCTTCATATACATAAATCACATTTTTTTTTGGGTAGAAGCAAAGTTGTTTAACATGCATTATGATGATTTGGTAATGTTCTGGTTAACACCATTGTTGATTTCGGTATATAGTTTGTTATTTATATGTGTGAATAGACTAAATCTAATTTGTATGATCAATATAGGCTCATCATCCACACAACAACATGCCTCGAAAACAAAAAAATAAGGCTCAAATAGCAGATGAAGAACTGGATATAGAAATAATAACCCGAGTCGAGATTATCTATTAGGACACCAAAGCCATCACGGGTGTTGATCCTGAATACAAATGGGGTGAAATATATAGAATGATCTCTAATCATAGTGTTCCAGATGTCGGATTGGAGGATTTACCTATATATGCTAATATCGAAAGATCAACAATCATGAAGGTGGCCACACGACCCAAGCTTTTCCCTTGTTCAGAGGTAATAGGATGGATACTTCCCAGAGCTGATGTGACAAGGATGATCTTGGCCAACACTGAAGGATAGGGTTATGCTGCCTATATCCTAGCCTATGTAGCCATGGCCTACAAGTTTCCAACACCCCAGAAATATTTGACTAAAGGATGGTTGAAATACCTAAATCTAGATGTTGTGGAAACTGTCAAAAGGATGATGATCCTAGGAAAGAATTTTCGTACAAGGCCTTCAAGGGAGTATGAAACAACAAGCCTTCGTACTCCATACATATTGATAGCATTTATGTTAAACAAGATATTCGAAAGAGCCAATGGAAATAAATTCAAGATAAGCTGGGTACTAGTAATATTTTTTGTGGCTACTCAAGGCACCATCTTAAATTGGGAAAAGATAGTATCTAACAGTCTGTCTGCTTGCATAAGTGTAGCACTGGGAGGGTTCTCGCAGAAGAAATTCAAGTTCTATATGAGCTCAATTTTGGTTGATTGTATTTTATGCACGCAGCCATTCCCCGCTTTGAAATGCCAGTGGGACAAGGATAAGTCTCCTGTATATGCTTCCTATCAATTGTTGTGGGAACACAAGTACTTCAGTCACTACAAGATTATTTATGAATATTTTATCATGCCATTGTAAACATTGATTTTCCTTGTTGAGTGTAATTGCATGTTTGAGGAGGCTTTGAAGGTTGTGCAAGATAATGGACATTATTACTTGACTGAGGAGGGTTTGTATTTGAGGATGTTTGGCAGATCAAGGGCTCCTTCTCTTCTGCCAAAGTATGCTACATATTATGTCATTCGTAAGGAGGTGGTAAGACAGCTATACATTGATGGAGTTGGTAACTTCCTGTTCGAGAAAAAGAAGGTTGTGTACCCTCCAGTCCCATTTTTTATAGGGAGCTACAAGTTCTCCAAAGTAAAAAGTGTGGCAGAATTTGTGAAAGAGCTAGAATATTTTCAATTTGGAGAGATGAGTTTCCATAGAAATGACTCCAAGAATAAGGTTGTTTATTATTGTCCTAAAGCGGGGGTGCATTTCAAGTACGCGGACTTTTGGGATAAAGATGAAGAAATTTTCTGAAATGCTTGAAATATGACAGCTTTGAGAAGGATGTTTAAACAAAATATAACTATGGTTGGTGGAAAGGGAAAGGTTGTTGAGAAACAGAAGAAGCAAGAAGAGGAGGTTTCCAAGAAAATACAAGAGGAGGCACACAAATTAGCCCAAGAAGCAGAACAGTGGTTGGCAGCAGAAGAAGAAGAAAAAAGAAAAGCAACGAAAGAGGCCTAGAAAAGAACAGAAGAAGCCAAGAAAAGAGTAGAAGAAGAAGAAATTGCGAAGAGAAAAGAAGAAGAAGAAGCCCAAAGAAATCAAAAAGAAAATGTGAGGTTAAGGTTAGAATCAGCTGATAAAGAAAAGGAGCATGTAGAGAAAGCAGCTGAGGAGTTACGACAAAAGGAGCAAGAGGAACAGGACTATTTAAATCAAGAGCAAACTCAGTCTTATGCTGATCCATTAGAACCATTTGTTCCGTCCAGTATCATAGTGGGAGGAAATCCATTTTCAACATCATGGATTGAATTAATCCCTTTTATTCCAATGGAATAAGATGAGGTGCCTGATCTGAATACTATTTGCTATGACAAAGCTAAAAAGAGAATTGTTAGGAGAACGGAGAAGAAAGTGAACACTGGAGGAAAGAAGGGAGTTATGGTGACTGAAAAAAACAATGGTTCATGGTACTGATAAAGATCTAAGATTAATGGAAAGGGATGGTGTAGCCACATCCCTAGATACTAAAGACAATGTTCATAAAATAATGATGGATTTGGAACAATCTCAAAAGAAGATTACTCCATTGAAAGAAACCCTAAAAAGGGAAAGAGATGAAAGTCAAAGTATGAAGAGAAAGTACGAAGACATGTTTTGGTAGATATGGTAAAGAATCAGTTAGATTGGATAGAAACCCATTCGAACTTTCCAGCTGACATTCCCCAGAAATCAGTAGGAGGTTTAAAAATGGAGATAGACATACTAAATTTTGGTTGTAAAACAACGGTTAGGTTGAACACCGCTATTGAAAAACTATTGAAAAATGTGCAAAGTTTTACAAAGGTATACAACTAGTTCATCATCAGTGCATGATTCTAATGGACACCCCATATCAAGTTTTCCCAATCAGAGGAGAGCATCTGCAAAATTTGCAGGAGAGGCTACGAAAGGAAGAGGGCAGCCTAGCAAGACTTGAAGTTGGCAGTGAAAAGGATATCGAGACCTGGATTATACAAGCATTAGGTCACCAGCTTAAGCTAGAAGAATATTTGGGTCAAATTACTCCTAAGATGAAGGAAATAGAATCCTATTTGTCCAAACATGAGGTAGTAGTTCGCGTGTTGGAACCTGCAGAGTACAAATCCATCAATGAACAGGAACAAGTGTGGGATGCTTTTTATTAAAACGCAAACTAGGCCCACTTAGTTGGCTTATTCAAACAATTGATATATTATGTAATATTTTTTATTTATCCTTTTTTCTAAGTGCATGCACTAGAAAACAAATTTATGTAAAGGAAGAGTCAAGGGAAGCCTAAAAGGCCAAGGGGGCAACTCAAGGGTTTTTCTGTTTGTATAAATAGAGGTGAAATAGATTTAGGAAGGGACCTTTTTTTCATGATATCTTTCTGAAATGTTATTATAAGAAGAACTACTTCCTCTTATAATAAAGAAGATATATTTTATGCTGGAGAAGACACTGTGGAGTCTCAAATGCTTGCCATAGATTAGTTGAATGTTGAACTACTTCTGTTTCAGCTTTTTCTATGAACTGTGAGATCATTCTAACTTATGAATTATTTCATGCTATGAATGTTTTCCTATTTATTTCTGTGAAACTTCCACAGTATATTTAAGTAATGAATGTTTTAACTAACAATGAGCTATATCTTTGTTTATCTTTCTACTTATATTCATGTATTCTGAAATATGAACAGCTATCTGTAATATTTTAAATGCATGTTTTACAGTACATTACTCATCATTAATTACAATATTGATCCCTAGAGATAGGTTATATGGAATCAGTTAGAATTAGTATAAGTTGTTCTTTGTTTATGATTTAGAAGCGAAGGAGGTAAGACGAGAGGAAAGAACCTGTGCATCACATTGTGAAACTCTTCGTTATCTCTATCGATTGCACTTAATTAGGCACTTGCATATCATACATAAACATAAAAATAAAAAATACACTTAAAAAATGGACCGGGCTGCAACCAGTAAAACAAGATTTAACCGTTACTTGACCTATGGTAGCCGAACCACAAACCGAAAGGATTCCCCATACCAAACAATAACGAGCTAATTGGGAATGCTTACTGGGGAGAATCCCTATTGTTGTTACCTGGGATTTTCTAGGCTTCAACACAACCCCTCATGCAATCTCATACACCTTGCATGTTCCATGATTGTCCTATTCATCATTCCTGACACACCATTTCTTGTGGTGTTCCTGGGACTCTCTTCTCTCTACGAATCCCATGGTATGAAAAGTAACTATAAAACTCCTTGTTGTAGTATTCACCTCCAATATCATATCTAAGACACTTCAATATTTTCCCTATATCATTTTCGAACAAAGCTTTCCACTTCTTAAAATTATCAAACACGTCATTATTTCTATCTAATGCAATAAACCCAAGTTTTTATAGTTACATCATCAATAAAAGTAGTGTTAACACCCAAAAAGGGTTCACTACCTCATCTACCCCATTACATGGCTCATTTGTCCATTTTCCTACCATAAAACCATCTAAAAATCCTCCAAAAGGCTTAAAATGCCTCCAAAAGGCCATAAAACCCTCTTTTCCTCCAAAAATATCCAAAATTTCTCCAAAAAGGAAGAAAAAATATAAAATAATGAGGAAAAAGAGGAAAAAACCCTAAACAGCTGAAACCCTAAACAGCTGAAACCCTAACCCTAAGCCGGTTTCCAAAACTTTAAATAAGTGATGGAGACCCATTATTTCACATCTATCATCAAGGGTCCATATCCCCAATAAGATCCTCACAAGATCCATAAGATCCACAATCACAAGTATCCTGCCTCTGCCAAAATTGCTCGTGAAACCATAGCTCACCATTGAAGCTATTTTCACCGTGAGAGCCCCGTTTGGCCCATTTCCACCATTGGAGAAAGAGAAGAAGCAGCTTGAAGCTCGGAGCTACCGACTCGGATCACCGCAAAGGGCTTCACCAACCTTCACATTGAAGGTCAGATTAATACAAAATTACTATTCACTGTTTACTGTTTTGTTTAATGAACTTGTTTAGATTTAATTTTCATTATTGTTTAGCATCTTTTTACTTCAAGTTATAGCTTTTAATTCATATTTCATTGAACTGCTACTAAGGAATCCATTGTCCTTAGTAGGTACTCATTCGTACAAGCTAGGGCTAAAACCCTAGCAACAAGTAGCATAATAACGAGAAACACCAAGAGATTGTACCTAATACGATCCCCATACATTTGTATGAACAAGCTCTAAATTTTCTCTCTTCTTTTATTTACAAACCCTAAGAAATATAACTCTCTTAGTTCTCACGGAATTCCAAACTTACCTGCTTCAGATCTAGAAGCAATTTCCTTGAGTAGAGAATCTGCATCCCCTTCTCACTCATGTGGAAAATCCTATGATGCCACAATGTTGTACATGTTTCTATGGAATATACAGAGATAGAATAATCACTATTATGAACACATAAATACAATGTGCATATCTTGTCTCCTTTTTCTATTACTAGTGCTCCTTTAGTGATTTTCCACCACATTTTTTCAATCGTAGACAAATAGCCACTATTTCCTATCTTCCCTGTTGATATCAGATTTATTTTCATAGAAGGAATATTCCTTACATCTTTTATAAACCATTCATTTCCATTATTTACTTAACTTGCATCTTACCCATTCCAACAATTTTACATGGTTCATCATCCCCCAATAAAACATGTCCAAAATCACCTAGAACATATTCATGAAAGAATTTCCTATGGGGTGTAGCATGTCATGAATCCCCTAAATCTACTACCCAGTAATCATTGGTATTATCTAATGCAATAATCAAATCATCTTGTAACACATAACCTGCTGCATTTGCTTCCATAGTAGTCTCTTGTTTCCTGTCTCCTTTCTTCTTTGGAGCTATGCAATCTTTCTTCAAATGTCATGTCTTACCACAGTTCCAACACTCTATCTTTCCCAGTCTAGACTTGGATATACACTTTCTAGACTTGATATGATTACCTAGGATCCTTACTCTCTCCTTTAGTTTTCCCCTGCTCTCCATGGTCAACGCATTACCTGATGTCTCACATGTGCTTTTTCTTTGCATTTCCTTGCTAAGAATAACACCAACAACATCATCAAATTTAAGAGTGTTTGAATCAAGGACAAAGTTACTTACATCCATGACCAAGCCATTCCATCTTTCTTCTAGGAGAAGGGGGGTGATGATGAGATAGACATCGATGATGGGATGACAGTGATGCTCCAACATGAAATGGGCCAAGTGCACTTGAAGATGCCGATAAGGTCTGACATTCACTTGTGGATGATAGTATCCTCTCTTGAGGATGGTAGGCATGGATGAAGAGATGGACTCATTACCTGATGTCTCACCTGTGCTTTTTCTTTGCATTTCTTTGCTAAGAATAGCACCAACAACATCATCAAATTTAAGAGTGTTTGAACTAGGGACAAAGTTACTTATATCCATGACCAAGACATTGCATCTTTCTTCCAATGGGTACAGAATTAGAAGAACCCTAACCTCATTATCAAAGTTCACTTTTACAGAACTCAGCTGACTAGTAATCGTATTAAATTCATTTAAATGGTCAGCAGTAAATCCACCTTCTGACATATTCATATTAAATAAACGCTTCATTAAAAATACCTTGTTGGAATTCTAGGTTTTTTCATAGAGATCAGCCAATGCGCTCATCACACCCTCTGTTGTATTTTATTTCAAAATATTGAAATCCATCAACGAATCCAGGCACAACCATATTATTCCTAGTGCATTTCTATCAAAAACCTCCCATTCTGTATCCTTCATAGTCATCGGCTATTTGTTTTCCTACTCAACAATAGGTGTAGATCCTACTGGTATAGATTGTCCTCCATTTGCATCTTCCATAACTTGTAGTTTTTTTGGTTAAATTTCTCAACCCTAAACTTTCCTTGTTCTTCCATTTCTCCCACTCGAACCGTGAACCCTTCTTTCCTACAATTTTACCAGCCAAATAGACCTTTTGGCTCTAATAGCAATTGTTAGAAAAATAGGATCGTAGACAAATAACAATAAACAAGATGCAAATATTAAAATACATTACAAGAGAGACGCATATATAACATGGTTCACCCAAGATGGGATACGTCCACACATAAATTGGCAGTCCTTTCTTATTATTGCATCCAGCAAAATGAAGGGATACAACCTGCAGCAACCTTGCTACACTTCCTCTTCACTCTCTCACAATCACAGAGATCACTTTAACACTGCTACAATACAGTACACAGATGTATTACAATGACTTCCTTTTATAAATGGAATACCATGGGAAAATACTGCGGGATGCCCAAAACCATGGGCTCACAAATCACCCATTATTGACCAAGTCATGACTTCGAAATTAAAACATTTTACAATGCATTGTTTTCCTAAATTTTCGCTAGGAGGGTGCTTCCCCCGAACCCTTGCCAAGGGAGGGGGTCTGATGACTATAGTTGGAGGGGAATCCCCCCACACCCTGTCAAGTGATGGGATCCAACAACGACTGAAATAACATATTTGAATCATGAAGATCAGACTCCACAACCAACAGGGATGATTTTAAGGAACCATACTTATTTAAAAGTGTATAAATGTTGGCGAATATTACCAATTCTTAAAACACCAACTATAAAATGATTGGCGATATTTTTCAAAAAATATTTTAATTTCCAAGGATTTTATATCGTTTATATAATAATTTGGCAATTTTTAGGGTGAAAAAAATTTACCCCATCAAAATTGGGTGAAACATGGCTTCAAAAAATGCAAAATGGCGAATCTTTTTGGCGAGAAAAAAATGGAAAAATATCCCACTGGGCTAAGATTCGCCCCTAAAATTATCCCTGTCAACCAACAGCTAGATTAATCATCTATTAATCAAGGGAGAAGCATCTAAGAGAGATTTATAGAAAATGGAGGCATTTGGAATTCTTCTTTTTTGCCTTCTTATCCAATCTTCTATTGAGTCTAGGACTATATATTTTTCCTATATTACCTTTCTCCATAGACTTCATGATTGGATAAGACACCACATTGTCCTGGATGCCAGTTCTCTTGAGAATACAAAGACATTTTTTAAACCCCAACCCCCCATCGATTTGGAAAAATCCTTCTCCCATTTAACCAAAGGACTCTTTTGTTTGTATATCCTAACGAGATAAATATAAAAGGTAGTCACCTAATGATGTTCAAAACCCATTTCGATATCTAAGTGGTTGATATCAAATACACCGGAAAATATTCTAGGACTGACTTAACTAGGACCATCCTCCCTCCTTGAGAGCGCCATCTATTGCACAAAATATTTAGCCTTTTTTTAATTTGGATAGTCACCATTGAAATTCCCAAATTTTACAGTCATTTTGATTATAAAAAAACAAGATACTTTAGATTTTGATCCATCACTACTAGATAGGGGATAATAGTGGCAAAAGCATTATTCTCCTTGTCACTTGACACCAAAAAAGAAATGGAGTATTTCTCCAAGATGACCAACATCCCTACGGCAAAGAAGAAAAGGGTGATAAGATCACACAAATACTTGAAATCTCAATAATCTGTATCGTTGAAAACCAATATATCATCTAAAAAAAGAAGATATGTTAGGAAACAAGTAACATTAATTTGTATACCTTTGAAATGTCCTTCACGATGTGATTTCTCAATTAACCGACCAAGGCCTTCAACTACCAATAGAAAAATCAAAAGTGATAGCAGGTATCCTTTCCAAATACCACTACAATGAGAGAAAAGTCAAGTAGTCGATCCATTTAATAGGATTGAATAAGAGACTATTGAAATACAACTCATTTCCCATGAAATGAAAAAAACAAATAATCCCAACAATAAGATAATTATTTGAAGCAAATCCAACAAACTTTGTCAAAATCCTTGGAGAGGTTGATCTCTATTTTTAACAGGAACTGGGAAAATTTTCATTAAAAAAAAAATAAAAAATAAATTGCAGAACCATCCAAAAACCTATAAGAAATATTATTTGAAATCAAGTTCCACTGAGGCTAAAAAAACCATAACTACTACTACCATGGTTTACAAAATTGGTGTGTTTCTTCCTTGATATCACCATACTAGAGGAGAGATAAACCCTTATAAGCTGAGGCTTTAACAAATTGCATAAAAATAGAAAACAAAACCTGTAGCGGAAAGACTACTTCTTTTTCTTTACTTCCATGCCTGGATTAGGCTTTGAGACCTATACTTCTTCCATTGGATGCACTCCATTGGCTATTGTCTCTTGTAAATAGTTGCATTGTGTCATATTAATCATTTTTTTCATGTCTTTGGTATTTCCAAGAATTTCCCTGATATCCTTGTCCATGTTGTCAATCCACGATTCCTGGTATGATAGTTTTCTTAACACATACCCAAAATTGGTTGAGAGTTCCTAATTTTGTTTGAGTCCACTGCAAACTACTTCATATACCTTCCTTAGGTGTATTTTAAAATCTACAATGATACCCTTGATGTTGTTGAGGCCCTTGAACCACGCTTTTCCTTCACTCTTCTTCGCCTCTGTCACTTCTAACTCCTCCGACGAACACATGGAGAACCAATGTATCAAGCCTAATAAATTCAAACTGTAAGCCACATCTCATACCTCACTCTCAATCTTGACTTGATGATGTGTACTTTGCTCCTCATGTTGAAAATATCCTCGCAATGTTTCCATATTTCATGCGAAAACAACTATATCAAAATGATGGAGTAAATGCTACCCACTCTCGTCATAAATGCTCTGACCAAGGTTCACATGGGCCTATCCATGCATCCCTCCATGTACCCACTTTCCACTTTGGAGAGTTCGGAAATGAAAATGCCTGTCCATTTTACCCTTGCACTGGATGGGGGGGAAAGGGACCCTAACTAAGTTAACTTACAAAGTAAGTTTTAATCCCATCCTTATTGCTATACATCAACCCTAACTCTAATATAAGTCTATTATTGGCTAGGTGGTCATCTTTCCCATTGTTTCCCCAAAGAACATGAAAGAAACTAATTTCAACACCAAATATGATGTGTTATATTCTTATAGCGATTCTTTTGCATCTGGTATTTCCTTTCTTGTATCCTTTTTTGCATATTTTGGATGAATTGTCTTGAATATCTGATTATGGCTATTTTATCTACATCTAGTTTGGCAATGAGTTCAAGCCAAAGCAACAGATCCAACTACTCAGCTTTGTTGTTGGTTTTTGTTTCCAATCCACATACCAAAGAGTCTATTGTATTTCCTTTGGGATAAAAAATTATCCCTCTCACACCTTCCTCCCTAGGGTTCCCCTTAGACACTCTGTCAAAGAAGAAAGTGTAGGATTTTAGACTCTCCCGCCATTTTTTTAAATCTTGTTTGTTGTATCTGATTTTCCAATTCTCAATTCCTTTACAAGGTATTTTGGACTGAAGTGATATATACCTCATAAACTCTTTACACCAACAAGCCTTGTTCCTTTATAAAGGCTCATGAATGGAGTAAGTTACACCTTTGTGTCCTAAGCTCGTTGTGATCATGTTCATTGCTTTAAATGAGGCCCTTTGAAGATAGGTGATTTCTTGCAAGCCATATCTGCTAGCATATATTTCTGGGTGTCACTTGCTATACTTTCTGGAGAGTTGTTTTTTTCCTCAAGTTCCCTAGGAAATAATTCTTCCAGTTAACTACCAAATCCTATACATGGCTTGGATTTTTTTATTTTCTCCCCAAGGTGTTCCATTACTTTGTTCCAAACTTCTTTAGCAAAGGCACAATTCATAAATAGGTGATTATCATCCCCCTATGAGGTTTTGCAAAGAGCACACTAGATTGGTCCTTGGAATCCTCATTTGACAAGATTATATGCAGTGAGGAGCTTGTTATGAGCTAGCAACGAAAGGAACGGGTTTATTTTTTTTATTCTTATAGTATTACATACCTCTCTCCACATCCTAGAGTCTTGAGGTTATGCATTATCTTCCATAAGTTTATACCCTTCCTTTATCAAGTACTCTCCATGTCCTCCCCATCCTCTTCGATCCTTTTCACCACGATGAATTGGATATTTCTTGTAAAGGTTCCTGTAAAAGGTCATGTATTCTTTCTCTAACCATTGTGGTGGATTTAGTTCCTTCAAACTTTCCATTCTCTAGTGCTTTCCCATATTGAATTTTCATTTAGACTGCTCATTTCTTTGCTTTTCATCCATTGACGAATTCCTTCAAGGACATTCATTGTTTATAGACTAGGGTGACCCAAAATGTTGTCCTCCCATATCTTTATTTTCTTCCCATCCCATATAATCCAATAGTCCTTTTCTTTTATGATATGGAAAGATGCTTTGCATAATTCCCAAATGTGAGTGCCCTTCTATTCCCAGTGTGATCTATACTTCTTAATATTGGGCTTCTTATATATTTCTTTCTTAGAGATTATTTCCACCACTCATTCTTTCCTGCTACCATTCTCCATACCATCTTATCTCCCATTGATATATTCATTATTCAAGGTTCTCTGACACCGAGTGCTTCATTTCTCTTTGGGATTTTGACCACTATCCAATTTACTAAGTGGGACTTCTTTCCTTGAAATTTTCCTCCTTGCCAAAGGAATTTCCTTAGTTCCACACTTATGTTGTTCATTAATTTTTTGGGTTCTAAGAGAAGTGCACTGTTGAATATGGGGTAAGAATAAAGAACAAATTTTATGAGGGTAACTTTCCCATCTAGGTTGATCCATCTCATTCCCTAGGCCTAAACTTTGTTCTTAATATTTTGTATAATTGGGATCCATATCATGGAGCTAGCACTTTTTTTGTTGATTGGAATGCCTAGGTATCTTAAGGGTTACTAATCCACCTCTACCTTACACCTCATATCCATAGATATTTCTCTTAGAGTTTTTGGAATACAATTCAGCCCATATAAACAACTTTTTCCAAGTTTTCTTTCCCCCCTGAAGCAAAAATAAATAGGTCCAAAGTACTTTTGAAACGTTTATCCATATTGACTAATGCACTTCCCATAAGTATGGTGTCATCAGCAAATTGGGCATGATTTATTAGATTCATTCCTATGGCTATCCACAATCCTAGGATGATACCTTCCTACTTTAACCTATTCATCCTTCTTCTCAAAGAATCTGCAACAAGGATGTAGAGGAAGGGAGAAAAGGGACAACCTTGATGGATCCCCCACGTCATTCTAAATAATTTTGTAGGCCTTCCATTTTCCAGTAGTTCAATCCATGTGGAACTTATGCATCCTTTGATGCATTTCACAAATTCATCAGAGAACCCAAATTTCCCAAGGGTCAAAAAAAAAATCCATGTCTTATTCTATCAAAGTTGTTTGTTAAATCAAGTTGTATAGCCATACCTCCTTATTTTCTCCATTGAATGGAGTGAATTGCTTCTTGTCCCATTAGGATATTGTCAAAACATTGTCTACATTCTATAAACCCTCCTTGATTTCATGATATTAGCTTCAGGATGAACTTTTTTATCCTACTTGCTATGATTTTCGTTAGAATTTTATATGAGGAATTGCTTAAAGATATTGGTCTGAAACGCTTTATAGAAGTTGGACTCTTCTCCTTGAGAATCA
The DNA here is from genome assembly GCA_001517045.1 of Pseudotsuga menziesii. Taxonomy (NCBI): domain Eukaryota; kingdom Viridiplantae; phylum Streptophyta; class Pinopsida; order Pinales; family Pinaceae; genus Pseudotsuga; species Pseudotsuga menziesii. The sequence continues at coordinate 168,859 of LPNX010475792.1, forward strand.
TGGCGATGAAGGAAGGTTTTGTATCACCTCCAATTTTTTCTTTGTCTCTATTCCAATTGAGAATTCTTACAAGATATTTTTTATGATTGGCCAACACTTCCTATAAAAGTTTATGGAGAATCCATTAGGTCTCGAAACTTTGTCCAGATGCAACATCCAAACAACCTTGTAAACCTCCTCTTCCAAAATAGGTTGAGACAAGTACTCATTGTCTTTTCTATGATTATATATGGTATATCTACACTCATTTTTTCTACATCATCTACATCATATTCTTCCTCTCCTTTGTATAGGTTTTCCAATAAAAAAATTATCTCTTCTTTTAATTCTTGTTGCCCTGAAATTTTCTCTCCATTGTCTTTTGTTAGCTCAAGAACAGTGTTCTTCCTCTGCATCTCTTTGCATTTATTATGGAAGAATTTGGTATTTTTCCCCTCTTTCTAGCCACAGACTTCTGGAACATAATATCCACTATTCCTATTCCTTTTTGGCTAGGTCCTGACATTCCTTATCCAACTCTTTTTATTTCCTCAGAATTTCTTCAGTTACTTGATCCTCCTCAATTTTCTGTTGTAGTTCCCCTATCTCTTACAATTTTTTTTTTCTTGCTTGGGTCTCGATAGTTCTCCTTTACCTAGTTTTTAATAGCTCCCTTCAGGTTTCTTAATTTGGACTCCCAAATATAACTTGGGGATCCTATAACATAAATATTCCAAGCCTTTTTAATGATGTCAACCATGCCTTTCAACTTCATCCATATTGGATCGAATCGGAATGGCATAGAATCCATATTCTCAATCGATGCAAACATAAGTGAGATGGGCCTATGATCTGATATAGCCGATGGAAAAAATTTAGAAACTAAATGAAAGGTTTATTAATAAGGGAAGAACTTACCAAAATTATGTCAAACCTAGTTGCAATTTTGCCTGGTCCTATTATCTTATTGTTCCAAGTGTGTTTTCCTTTCTTTGGCTTGACATCTATCAAGTTCCAGGATACCATGAGATATTCTAGTCTTTTGTTGAAAGGATCAAGAACTTTGGACACACCTCTTCTTTCTTCTATTGAGATTGTTGCATTAAAATCCCCCACCATAATACATGTTTCCTATATTTTCCCCTCCCTTTGTGAATCCAAGGAATTCCAAAATTCTCCTTTGTTCCCATGTAGCGTAGGCCTGTATATATTTCCTACCCATAAGATCTCATTTTTTTTCCAAGTCTTATAATTTCACAAATAACCAATTTTGATTATTAGTGTGGGATTTGAATTTGTAGATGGTTTTATCCCACCAAGTGAGAATCCGCCCTAAATCTCCCACAAAACTTACTGCTTTCCCTTCTCCTTTAGGACATAATTGATTCATTAAATTTATCTTATCTTCCTCAATCATTTTAGTCTCTTAGATCAAGAATATTGTAGCGGTTTCCAAATTTTTTATTCTTCAAACTGCTTCAGTTTTTTTTAGCCTATCCCTCTACAATTCGAGGAGAATATTTTCATTATTTATTTGAAGTGGGTGGAATAGTCCTTTCCCTATTCTCCTCTATTATCCCTTGATATTTTTTTCCTAATGTGATGACTCTAACGTGTTGATCCAGACTTGTTTGCTTCCCTATTTCTTTCTCTTGAGTTGCTTCCAATTCTCTTAGTATTATGTTAGGTTTTATTCCCTTATTTATTTGTAGTTCTTCCTCTTCTTCCTTTCTTTCATACATTTCTTCCCACTACACCTTGTATTTATACCTGGTTACTCAACCACCTAAGTTTTGCAATCTCTTCGATCTTACTTCTAGATAAGGTTGTTTCATGGTAGAAGGGACGAATTATGCCTCCTTGTCTATTTTTTGTACCATCGACTCTTCTTAAATCTCCCTTTATTTTCCTCCTTCATTTCCATTTTCCTCTCCTTCTTCTTCTTTATCGTCATAGGATAAGACATGAAAACTGTTTCCTGATGCCTTTATTTTTAAAGGATATTACTATTGTTAGGGTTCATGTTCGTCGCTTTTTTTCTTAGGACTTCATTCCACTCATTATTTTGGTTTCCTTCTGCATCTTGTTACTTTCTTTTTTCACATGTCCAAGCAAAGTGGCCATATTCATGGCAGACCTTGCATTTAAATGGGATTTCCTCATAGCCAACCATTTATAGGTGAGTCCATCCATCCATGGAGAAATTGATTGCCTTAGGGAGACCTTTTTCCAAGTCCACTTCTACACATATTCTTGCACATGAAAACATCGGACGTTTTGGATCTGACTTATGAATGTACTTCCGTAGCAATTTCCCGATGGCCCTTATATCTTCATCATTCCAACAATGTAGAGGGAGATGCGAGAGATTAACCCAGACCATAATCGCATTAGGTATGTATTTTTCCAGATATAATAAAAGGTCCCATTTGTTGAGGTACATGCCTCTTGGTCCCATGAGGTATGGCTCATTTCAGGACATGAGGTCCATATCCTCCTTCTTCTCGAAGAGGAAAATGAAAAAATATCGTCCACAAAAAATTTTGTTGGACTTCTCCTTGGATCAGCAGCCTCCAATTTTTGTTCAACCATATCTCTATGGTACGCGAGGATGGCCAAAGGCCTGTGAAGCGCCCGACTAACCCTTTCTCCAATAGAACTACAATTTTGTATTAAGAAGCGACCAATGATATTTTCACTTTAGGGATGGTTGCCCTCTTTATTAATTTTGAATCATGTGTAGTTGTCTTTCTTGAACTAGGAGTGGAAGCCGGGATTTTCTAAAACATTTACCTCTATAGCCATGCGCCTCTCATCTAGTTCTGGATCAAGCGGGGGATGGGAATCCATTGTTGCAAACATTGAAACCTTAATTTTTTCAAACCCTAGCTCTGATCGTTTGAGCCATGAATTCTCATTCCTGTTATTGGAGAGGTCGATCTTTATCACCACGAATTTGTGTTATTTAGTTTTAATTGTATGCATACTTTCTTGAGCAATCGCAACAACTTCATGAATTTGTCGACCTTTTAAGAATCCAAATTGCTCCTTTGATATATTGATAGAGAGGAAGGATTTTAATCTGGTGGATATGGTTTTAGCTATCAATTTATAAATATCATTACACAAAGAGATAGGTTGATACTATTCAAAATAAGTTGGTTTGTAACCTATGGAATGATATCAATAAACCTAGTATTAAAGGTTGTAATAATCTTACTAGAGCTTCTTGAGTATTCAATTACCAATATAATATATTCTCCCATAAAGTAAAAGAAACATAGAAATGACCCAAGTGGAAATCCATCAAGTCCTAGGATTTTGTATTTCTGAAATCCTTTGAGAATACAAACGAGTTCCTCTTTACTTACCTCCTTTAATAATTCATGACTATCTTCAATGCCCACAAAACTTGGGAAGAGGGATGCCACTTGAAGTACTTCCCTAATAGTTTTCCCCATGTCCTTAGAGGAGATGTTTTTAAATAATGTGTTCCTGCTTTAGTTATACCTTCACATCCATACATTATAGTATAGTCCTCCTGATAAATATTCCAGACTGTATTTTGCAATTTTCTTAACTTAAAAAAATTATGGAATTATTTTTTATTTTCATTACCTACTTGTCAAAGTTCCTAGCTTTTCAACCTCCAAGTCTTCTCTTTGTCTTCTAGAAGTTTCTAGTTTTGAGATTCTATTAACGTCACTTTGCCCTTTGATGTTTTTGTTAGGTATCCAAAGTTGTCACTATTATACAATGCTTCCAATATTCCCTCTATCTCATGTAAAATCCAATCATCTTTTTGAAGTTTCTCTTTTTCCCATACCATTGAGGCTTATTTGGCGCTTTTCAAATTTCCCTAAAATTGTACAACAATAGCAACCCTTAAATTTCTATCCAATGGAAACCAAATGTCCTTTATTTCCTTAATATATTCATTCTCTTTTATTGGTTCTCAATTTAATTCAAAGGGAGGAGGAGGCTTTCAATCTTCAGTAGTGTTAATGCCCCAAATCCCCAAGCATCGACAATAGGGATTCTCCCCGGTAAGATATCCCAACTATATCGTCGACCGTTTGGTGTGGGGAATCCATCAGGTTAACGGTTCGTCTACCGTAGATTGATTTGCTTAAGTTCTTTAAAGGTTGCAGCCTAGTTCACCGTTTGTGTGATTTTTTTAATTAAAATATGAAATGCAAGTGCCTAATTAAATGCATATAATTGACAAACAGAAACCACACTGATGGTGTGCAGGTTCTTACCTCTCGTCTTACCGCTCCTGCCTTATCAATCAGTTATTTATTCCTAAACTAAGCTAACTATCCCATCTTATCCTACCCCTACAGGGAGAAAAATCAAATTAAGAGTAATATACTGAAAATGTTCATACAAGTCTAACATATAGTTGTTTCAGCGCAATATTCACATTTACAGCAGAAAGAATACCAAAGATAGCTCCAATATGATAAAACAATTTATTAGTCAATTCACACATAAACATTTGCATAGAAATTAAAATTATTCATCACCAATGAAGTAGTTCAAGAAAGTTAGACTGATCTCATAGTATACGTTATGAATTCAAGAAGAAGTAGTTCAACATTAATCATTCCACACATTCCAGGAAAAATCTATGTGCAAGATTTTCCCAGCAAACAGATCCTTCTTATTAGCAGAAAAATAGTTCTCTTACAAAATGGTCCAGCTTCTATTATGCTAGAAAAATTCCTTCTTATTTACTTTCCTCCTATATTTATATTACAACAAGAGTTTGTCCTCTAGTGACTCCTCATTCACCCTAACCCTAGGAATTCCTAAAATTTGTCATCTTGTGCTTACATAGGAAAATACAAAAAGATTTTTAAAATAAGAAATTATGTGGGCCTTGCCACACTGGAAATATATCCTTCCCACGTATTTGCTTCTTCAACTATGGCATTATATTTGATAGGCTCTAATACTTTCAAATTTACTTCATGAATTGACAAGTGTTTCTCTATATGTGCCACCCCCCTATGTTGTATCCTTGCAAATGTCTTCCAAAAAATATGCATTGATAGAATCTTGTCCCAAAAAGTGAGGAATGTCTTCTTCTGTGAAAGCATCCATTTTTCTGATATACCCTAGATATTCCCACAACCCATCCTACAGGTGTGCTATGCGTTGGTCCATTTCTAGAAGCTCATTTATATTTGGAACTAAAGGGATGTGACACTTATCATGGACCTGATGGATTTTCTTGTAAAATTCATGGAACTTTTCTATACAATTAGGAATTTCATTATTTATCCTCCTAGAATATTTCCTGCAAAATTATAGAAGTTCCATCTATGACTTCAGGTCCTCTGTTGTCTTCTAGGGTAGATGATCAGGGAACTTCGAATTATTTTCCCTCCAGTCCACCTTGTTGTTAACCTTTTCTGCAATATCCAACAGCCCTTTATTTAATTCCAGTGACTCCACAGTTATCACCTTCATTCTTGCCATCATTAACCTCACCTTGTATATTTCATGTGTGATGGTTACATGAGAATGATATATTTGTTCCTAAAGATTGCAGGCTCGATGACAAAACAAAGGCTCGATGACAAAACAAACTAATATCTTGCTTTCTCTTGTCTGCCAACTCTCGTTTCTCTTCCAAACATTCCTTCTTCCTAACCAATTCCTCCACCTAAGATTTCAATTCTTAGACCTGTTGGTTTGTGGCTAACTCTCTTAACTCTAACTGATAGATTCAAGATTCGAAGTTACTCCTTTCCCCTTCTATAATTATTAACTGCACAGTTAATGCATCCTTTTCTGTTTCCAATTTTTGGTATTCAATCAGTAACCTCTCCTTCTTAGAGAGAATGGCGTCATATTTCCTTTTTAATTCTATCCCCTCTCCTTGCATTTTCACCAAATTATATTTCAATTTGAGCATGTTCTCTTTATTTCACTCCCCATAATTCATTAATATGTCGACATTATCAGCACTAGCCTGGGAAGCTGCTATGTTTACCGAGGCTATGAATTTTGGGTCTTTATGGGTACCTTCCATAATTGTGTTCTTTGTGACGGTGACAACATCAATCTGAGTGCTCATTTTTAATCTTTTCTCTGAAATTCTCATGATGGTATTTCTAGTCTTATGAAAAATTATGGTGTCCAAGTGAGCCACAGTATGCTGCTTTGACGGGGTGAGCTCAAGTTCCTCAAAAGGGATGTGGCCACCGGTAAGTGTCTCACTTGTTGTGCCAAGAGCATCTAGGTCCATGATTTTTGGGATAGTGGGCTCATTATGGGTTTCCTATTTGTCCACATATTTCTTGACCTTGTCTTCTTCCTCTTTCCTCTTAAGCTCTTATTTTGCTTCCCTTTTTGTTGTTTCCTTCTGTAATATTTCTTCTTCCTCTTGCAACCTTTGGGCCTCCTCTGCTTGCTTCTTTTCAGCTTCTTCTTTTAGCATTGTCTTTGCTTCTTCTATTTTCAACTTTAAATCCTCGTCCTTTTGTTTATGAAGCCTTTCCTCCATTCTAGTGCTGACAGTATTGCTAGTGATGGCACCGCTCTTGCGAGAAAATCGTTTGTTTAGTTCACTCATATTGTTCGCTCTTCTGAACACTTCTTCATCCTTATCGAAGAAGTATGCATATTCAAAATATATCTTAACCACTATGTAATGTTCAACATCCTTATTACGGCTATCATTCCTCACAAAACTCTTCTCCCTAAAATGGAACAATTCTAGATCCTTCACAAAATCTTCATCCCCTTTCACTCTTGAAAATTTATAGGCTCTGATACATAATGGCAACGGAGGAAATGAGGTTTTTTTATGATCATGCAAGTAGCTTCCAATCCCATTTATGAATACTTTCCTCACATATTCCCTATGGACTACAAAGTCCGTTACATATCTGGGAAAAATGGATGGAGCTCGAGAATATCCATACATTCTGATGTACGTTCCCTCTTATGAGAAGTAGTCCTCCCCATATTCACTTATGACTGCCATTGCATTTTCAGACAAGTATTTTGGTTCTTCAAGGAAAACTATCCAGTATAGAGGCCTAAGGAACTCTTCACATTTGAGATTATAATAACTTGCATATCGATGGGCCCATGAGATATAATAAGCCACGTAGATTGGAGATTTAGCTCTATTCCAGATGCACCCCAACATAGGAAATGGGTGTATAGCCAATATGCAATCTATGAGGTATGAAGACATATATAATTCTGCCTCCTTTTTGGTTAAATCTCCTTGTGTATTCGTGATTGATGATGACAGGTTGTCCGAGATGATGTCTTCCCATTTAAAAATTGAGCCCTAAAAGGCTATGTAGTAAATTAGAGGTACCCAATTCAACTTGTAGATAGTCCCATCTACCTTGCCAAAAATTATGCTCAGCAATAAATCTATAATTATGAAAGGGGTCCTTAAAATTTGGCATTCATATTCTCCACTTTCTTTCTCCCTCGGTTGCATTCCTGATACTACCATTTTCTTAGCATATTCCAAAGGGTCTATGTTTACACCTTTGATCCAATATTTAGTCAGAATGACCTGGGTCGGTGGTAACTTGTATGTTGTTGCTATATGAGCTGGATGGAGTGAGGAAAATGCCTCCCCTTTGATTTCATAAATGATTCTTGATGTGGGATCAGCTTGTGGTAGAATCCACCAGATAACCTCCGAACAGGGAAAGAGTTCTGGGCACGTAGATGCTTTGGTGATGCCCTACCTTTTGATATTTTGATACAAAACAATTTCTTCAAGACCTACATCAGGGATATCCCGGTCTTGGATAATTTGATACAATTCCTCCCATTTGAATTCAGGGGCAATTCATGTTACTTCTTTTGTATCTTCAAACATGGTTTCTATCCTGGTGTCTAATATAACCTCCACATCCGAATATGCTTCGCTTACCTTAGACTTCTCCTAGAACCCTTCTTAGGAATTCACAAATCCTGTTGAATAGAAGAAAATTGGTACAAGCAATTTAAACAACAGTTTGTTGAAGCAATTTTTCTTTCATATTACTAGCACTAGGTTGTGTTGAGAGAACAACATACATGCTTTCAATTTTTTTATTTTCTCATTGTTTCAACAATGTGCAGAAGTGTGGGACATAGTATGAAACTAAGAAAGGTAAACAAAAAAAACACTTCAAAATATTCTTTCCAAATTTTTATTAATAAACACAACAATTATCGGTGGTACTTGTGGTTTGCGATAATGATTAAGTTGATAATTCAATGACGTTTCTTAAGGGATTACAATTTAGTTTTGTGGTGTGATTAATCTATAGTGGGTACTACAAAATAGGGCTCAAGCTAGTAAATCCATGATTGATGAATCAGTTGTCAAGAATACTACAGTGGGGTAGAAGGACCTCAAGATACATGCAGGACACATCTTTTGCGAACAAAGCGATGAGAAGCCTTAAAAAACTACATGGATAACCTACTCTATCTGCCCAGGAAAACGACAGTGGCGCGAAATACTTTGGTTATATGGGTAGGTTCCTATGCTGGTCTTATTACAGAAAAGGAATCACTATGCTCATCCAAAGTGCACAAAACTACTACCTGAGGTCAAACCACTCCCCAAAATGCAGTTAAGCCAACGAAGAGCTCGCAGGGAACTCGTAATGAGGAAGGGAAAATGGGGAGAGAAGAAAACCTTAAATGCACTAAAATTCAACAAATCTGAACCCAATGGCTACTATACGAGGTGATACAGAGAGGAAGGTTCAAAAACCCAATTTAATATAGAAAAAGAGAACCAAAACAATAAAAAACAACACCCAAAAAAAGCAAAAAAAATTGACTTTTAAAAGCCATGCGGGCACAAGGTGACCTACTTGTCAGTTGTCAAGAGGCTGTGAAATCTAGCTGAGCACAATGGGGCCATGCAATTTTCTTCTAACGACTGGTGGAGGTCAAAATGGTGTTTTTAAATAATCAAACAAAATAGCCCTACAATATTTATATAAAGTGAAACAAAACATAGTCATTAATAGGGTTGGTGGAGCCATAAATGTCATTTGGTGCGTACTTTTCCAATGCTCGGTCTCCTCCTAAGAAACAACATCGTCGACATAGTCAGCTCTATTGCTTGAGTTATTCTGACGGATCAGCATCACTAGGCGAGATTCCTCAAAACGTGGGCGTGTCTTATGATTTCCCAGCGATCGTTTTGGCCTGTTTATCTTAGTTGCTACGATAATTTGTTTCAAGCGAACACGATGATGTCGGTTCTTAGCTTCTTCTCACGAGTTGATTGGTGTCCCTTTTAAGTTTTGCACCTCAACTTGCAATTGTTTTGGTGAAACTCGTCGAGTTTCCCTAAAATTGGTCGCCATCACTGGATGAATCTTGCCAAGTAACTCCTTATTTTCACTTGTGGGAAAACTAATTTTCCACTACCGACCATTTCGATGGCACTCACTCAAGTGCTCCAAAGGTTCGTTGTTTTCTATTCAATCGGATCAACTCGTCGATTTCCTCCGATAGTGTCGTCTTAACTTGCCCAGTTTCTCTGAAAAGGAGAAAAGATGAAAAACTAAATGTTTCCTTCCAACGTTGTCTGCTCAACTTTTCCAGTGGCTTCGATACTATCTGCTTGAGTTGTCAAGTTCTTCCGACCGCATCGGAGAAAAATTCTAAGTTTTACTTAACTGAAAAATCCTTCTTTGCTCGATATTTCAAAAAAGTGTTGAAGTGTGAACTTCTTTGAATGAGAAAAAATGAATCTAAGTCTACTTCTAAACAAAGTAAAAGGAGGGGCCCTAAAATAATAGTAGAAAATTTGGGGAAGCGGTTGCAGGGGCAACAAGTAGTTATTTCTAGAATGACCAAAAGTTGATTTGAGATCCCTCCTTGTGTTACAAAGTGATGAAAATTAACTTTATCTTCCAAGAATATTTCAGAAACCATTATTTTGTCAATATGTTTTGATATCCAAGCTTCCCATAGCAGTTATTTTTCTAGGTTGGTTTAAGCATATCAACAGCAATATCAACTAGCCCCATCTCGTCCATATTTCTAATAAAAAATCTTGAGAGAGAATCAATATGAGCTTAAGGGCCCTATATCTTAGAAGAGTATAGTGTAAAATTTAGATCATCCCTTGTCACAACCATCCCTTTAAACAATCACTAACATTTGAAGACATCATTCCAAAAAAAATCTCAATCTAAATAGTGTCTGCAAATATTTATGAGCTTGGTTTCTTTGTTGAGAGCCTTTAAGAATAGGACAATTCATATCCCCCAGAATAAAGTGTCAGCGAAAAAATTAAATCAATGCAAACAAATATTATTTCCCTAGTCTATATGGTATATATCTAGAAAAAAACATGAACAATAATGAAAACATTTCCTTAGATCTAATCTGATTACTTGAATAGAATGAAACCTTCTGAAGGTTGTCCCTGCTAGCTTGAAGCTTTATCTCAGTTGACATAAAGGAACCTGTACAAATATTAGAGCTAACAAGACTAGAAACATACAAGATAATCAAACATATCTATATCAATATCCAAAGATAAAGATAAAAAAACAACTTGTTCAATTACACAATTTTTATGGGAAAGAAAAAAACTTTGCATTAAAGAATGAGACAAAGACTACAACCATAAATCCTTGGTGTTGAGAGTCTTTTCCAATGGAGTATTTCCTTAAAGAATAGCCACAAAGAAAGATACTTTGCCTAATTTATCCAACATAAGGCTACACTAAATCTTACTCTAACCCCCCTATCCCATGAGGTGAAGCTTCATTTATAGTCCAAAGGAGATGAGGAAGGTATGAGAGAATCAAGGGAGAAGGGATGAGGTGGTCCTACCAAGGTGGAGGCGAGTGAGATCCATCCTATAAGGAAGGGATTATCCTCCAAGAGGGTTTCCTTCAAGAGGTTTATTGAAAGTTCTCTTTTTTCCCTTCGTACAGACTCTGGCGCTCTTTATACATATGCACAAGGCATCAGCAACTCACTCTACTATGGTGCAAGGTGCACTGGCTCACTTTGATAGAAGCCAAAATGCATCAACCTCTCTAGATATGATTTTTTCAAAACGAAAAAAATTCAGAGCTCATCTTCCACAAAGGTTTGTCCAATCACTTTAGGGATTGAGGCAACAAAAGGTTGCACAAGGTTCATGGTCATGGAAAGGACGAAAATTTTGTGTAACAGATTGCCCCCCAAAGTATGAAGCTAGAGTAGCAGGATAGGTGAAATGTTTTGGTAAAGAAAGGATGAAGGCTTAAGGCAAAGAACCATCGGTCAGAAATCTATCAACAACAAACAAGGAATTTCTCTTATAGTACAATATTTTATCATCCCAATGACTCATAACATGGTTGTCACCCAATGCATTGCAAATCCATGAAAGTACTGAAACGAGATACAGCCACCGACATATAGTTTGGATCCGTACATAAGTGTGAACAAATTATGGCTTGAGTTTTGCAATAATGACATAATCACGACCAATACTACATAAATACAAAGTATATCCATGATGAAATAATAACATAATCACGACCAATAAAAAGTGGATCTGTGTGACAGTACATCTAATAATATTCATCCCAACTTGGGTAAACTACATGATCCCCAGGGTCTTCAACCCAAACCCATAACGATGTGATTATATCCATGTGAATAAATAATTTGAAGTCAAACATGGTAGAAACCATTTGATTATTGCTCAATAATGTAAACCATTAACAAGTGTGAGAGAAATAACCAATAATGATAATGATCCCCCCAAGGCATCCTAATACATTATGATGAATGTGAATAGATGATTCAGAGTCGAACATCCATAGAATCATTCTATCAGAGGAAAATGACAAAAAACTACTATTGAAAGCAAGGAAACCTGCCATTGAGGCATGCAAGCTTCAAGGTACTGACTAGTTTCTTAGTCTAATCCATGGATGATGTCCTGATGTCGACAGGAACAAACTCGTCGAAGGAGCGCCATAATGTATCCCAAACCACAGACATGAAACTAATGCAATTAGTATGAATAAAGGACAATTTTCTTACCCAATTGTTTGAATAAGATACATACAAGTTCCATTCTCAATAGTGGCTATGAGCTTCCATTAATACAGATTAAATATTTTTTCCATTCCCTTAATTTCCCCATCATGATGGATTAGTGCCTCTTTGATTTTTAATGAGTTGGAAAAGGGTAAGAAACGCTCGATGTAGCTCATCTTAGATACTTTTACAAGCGTGAAAGAATCAAGTTCGCTTGGCAATTTTTTCCTATTTAGAGAGTCTAAAAATAGATTAAAGACAACTCCAGGAAGTTCCTTTTTTCGTATAAGTTTTGTGAGCCCGAAAAAGTGATAAAAGTATACTTGACACCATTTTACTTGGTTTTAAATAAGCATAATTATGGTATCAAAATAAATCGAAACATTTTTCATGTTTGAATCCAGAGCACAAAAAAGCAATAAACTAAGCTCAAACCAGTTTTCATGTTTTAACTAGAGCATGAAAAATCAAAAGTAAGCTCAACACCATCTTATTGTTTTTAATGAACTCGAATATCAGTTGGAAGAATTCTCAAGGCATTTGTTTCATTTTTTAATGATCTTGCAACAAATAATGAACTATGCTTAGTATATCATTTCATGGTTTAACGAGCTCAAAACTAAGAAGAAAGTATGCTCAAAATGAGTCCCATTGACGGATGTCTTCCCAACATGAATTCCAGTGGTTGGTACTTTCCCCTAGTATAATTGTCAAGTAGAATAACTCCAATGTAATGTAAAGAGGTTGGATGCATGCCCCCCAATCATCTTCTTACTTTTTTTCTTCATCCAACTAGATTCTGGGTTACTCCTAGGAAAAGGTTCACTAGAGACAAAGGAAGAAAGAGGATCAAGTGATACAAGCAGATGAAATGAAGGTTCAAGTTAAAAGAAATGGGAGAATTTGTATCATTTTTTAATGAGCTTGACATAAAGGGAACTATTCTCATGGTGACCTATTTCATTTTCACACAATATTGAAACATAAAAGAACTATGCTTGAGGAAGCCCATCTCATTTTTTAACGAGCTTGAAAGAGAATGAAATTATTCTCAATAAAACCTATTTCATTTTTTAACAAGCTTGACACTTAATGGAAAATATGATTAATTTCAATTCTTACCCAACATGATGTCCAGAGGTTGGTAAGTTTCCCTCCTTACATAAGAAGCTAGTGGCTAAACTCTGGTATGATGTCAATATATTGGATACATTCCCCCCAAGCTTCCATGTGATGGAAAGAAGCTATTGGTTTACAAACAATTGTACTTCAGTATGATGTTCAAAGTTGAGAGACATGGAGGATGAAGGGGAAGGAACTATAAGAACATGTGGGACATTTAGGGAAGTTCAATGACTAGCAGTTATACGATGATCATGTTTAATAAAGGAAAGATGATTAATGGTCATAGTCTTCCCATCATGGGGAAAATTCATCACCCAAAAGAGCGTGGACACTACAACTTTCATGGCATAAGCATAATCATGTCCAATAAGTAGATTAAAATCTAAGGGACCTTTGACTACCATAACATCAATACAGACAATTTTCCCTCCTAAGGTGATAGGTAACTAGGGAAGGATCCCTAAAGGTGTAGTAAGTATTCTATTGGAATCCAGTATCTGATCGATAGCTAGAACAAACAGAGGATAACCTATACCTTTCCAAGAAGTTGAGGATAGAATACTAACATAATCCCCTTCATAAAAAATTAGTGTGAAGAATGTTCCTAGTGGTAACTCACACAGATATTTGGAAAGGAACACTCGAATGAAGACAATATTATGTTAGCATATTCCAATAAAAGAAAATAACCTCACTACTTGGAGAGGGTTCTATTGAAATAGACGGTATTTCCCCTTTCCTAGAACAATTTGAACTGACTATGAAAACTTCAGTGGGTTTTAGTTCACTCTCGACTTGAATATGAGATAAAGATTGTGTCAAAGTGACTACTTCAGTTTTAACACTCACAGATGAAAGAGTGGGATCGGGTGGAGATGATATCGACTCGGCCACTTTAACTTCAATCTTCAAAGGAACAGTGGGATGAATTACTTGTTCTTCACTCTCTAAAGTAAGAGTGGGAACAACTAAGGATGGAACTGGATTGACCACTTTATCAACCAATGGGAGGTCAAGGGATAACTTACGGTAACTTGTTGGAAGTCATTGTTGAGGAATAGTAATATATTCCAACAACTTTGAAGTTGTATCCATGCGAGCACAAAGGTAAGTAAGGTGCATGTTCTTACATAGAAAGCAAGTATTTTGTACTTTACCTTTTCAACTCATAACCATAGAATCACTGGTTGATGGGGTATCATCAATATGGTGACCAAAGGCTGCTGACACCGGGTTGTTGGGAGGCCTTAGACCACACTTCTAAAACTTGGGACAGACTACGACAATTCTTAAGAATATGGTCACCCTTGTAAAGTAGACAAGCGAACTTAGCCTTACAAGGTTTTTTTGTGAGTAAATCAACACTCTCAACACTGTGAGGAGTAGTTGGTTGATATTTGTTTTTTTGTTTTTCTTTCTTATTCTTAACATTCATTTTCTTCTTCTTCATATCCACCTGATTACTGGAATCATAACTTTCAACAATTGAAGAAGCGCAAATTGAATAAGATACATCTAGCGAAGAAGGTGAAATATCAACATGATGTTGATGCTCTTGTGACAGAGAGTTGGGATCTGAAACAATCATTTCACTTTGAATAATCGGACTAGAGAATAACCATACATGTAATCCTATAGTCAATCCAGGAAGACTCAATGTAGCAATGAGGGGAGGACCAACATTTCCATATCGAGGAAAAACAAAAGACATACCTTGAGAAGGGGTCTCTTGGTTGGTAGTCCCAGAAGATTTTTCCATATCGATACTCTCTAAGAACTTCTAAATACCACACAAATCAAATTATAGTCAAAATAAAGGCAACAAGAAATCTTGTGGTAGGAGAGATGTATAGGTTGGATCCTTACATGAGATTCAAGTCGTTGCAACTCACGATATACCACAGGGCCCAACAGTAATATGAAATAAGGAGGATTAGGACTGTATCCTTTCTTATATGCCCAACTACCTGGATAGTAAGTGCATAGTAGCTCTCTGAGTGTTTTTCTCGGTGTATTTCTTTGACAAGAAGGTCAATTGGTTACTTAGTTTGTCTCAGGATCCTAATGGTATCTCTTGATATACACAAGGTAAGTGGAATCTCAAATCCATAGTAGTGATGTCTAATGCAAAACCGTTCGAGAGGGGCCTTTCTATATATCGTCAAGTACATGAAATAATGTTTATATATACCCTTGAGTATGTGAAAATATTTTTAATATTCCAACGAGTACGTGGAATAATCACACAGTCCCTGGGATGTAGTGCAAACAAATAATGACATTCCCTACGCTTAAAGACGTTGTAACATGTCTCTAACCTAACACACAATCTTGCTAAATTTTGTATCCTAACTAGCGCTTGATTTTATCTTTTCCGGTTAAGTGGAAAAGATGAGGTAAATACTTGACTCATAAACCATGTAATAATGGTGTGTAATACTTTCCTTTTTCTTTCAATACATGCCCTATTTAAGGAGAGAGTAAGAAGTTATTTTCCCAAAATGTAGAAATTGAATAACATACACCCAAACTTGAAACTAAAATTCCGTCTCTTATGTTTCAAACAAAAGTGAACAACATATCTCTAGGAAGAAAAATATCTAATTAATGTTTCCAATCAAAAAAATAAATCAAAGATTCTTTACAGATTATGAAACTTGATTTTTTTTTACTTTCTTTATATACAAAACTAAGATTTAACAAAAGAAAATTTAGAATTAAACTAAACAAAAGTAAAATTTTTTTTTAATTTTCAAGTATTTTTCCAATCTAATAAAGAATATCAAAGCAAAAAAAAATTATTTGAACTATTATGGAAACGAAAGATCAATTTTCCTCTGCTACAGAGGTATAAAGAAACAAACAACAATCCCAAGATAAGAGAACTCAAGACATGCACACAAAAATGAAAAGGAAATTTTCAAATTTCGATGAATGTTATCCATAGAAAAGAGCGAGAGGTTTCAAGCAAAGAAACAAATTTAAATTCAATTCAAGAAACATAAACTCTTATTTTAATGAAAAGAGCATATAAGTGAAAGAGACTACAAAATGTATGATCCGTGAGCCTGGGAATTTTTTTTTAAATGCACTTCATTTCGCTTAAAATGTAAGCTAAAAACACTGTCAACTATAGTATAGAATCAATCCAAAAGTTAGTTCTAGAATGACAGACAACTGTAACAATTTAGTAACAAACCAAGCAAGGTCTCAACTAAAATCAAACTAAATTTCAACAGGATGATGTAGGCTGAAGATATACACCAGATCCTTAGAAACAAGGTGACACACTGTGAAAAAGAGAAAAGTGTATCGGTGACGCACTCTATCAAAAGGAAAAAAGCGTTGGGCTGACAATAACGCACTGTATATGAAGGTAAAGTGCGGCGGCAAACAAAAAAGTTGAAAAATAGAAATTTCAGGCTAATAACCAAACTCTAAGGTTGGAAATTGCATAATAGAATTCATTCAAACATATCAATCAACCAGATGTAATATACTAATTGAAACTAAGGCCAGATATAACTCAAAGATGAGGCAAAAATGGAGATCTATGAAACAAAAGCATAACTATTAAACAAAACTATTTTTATTCATTCGATTCCCATCAAAGTCGACAATTTTGTTAGCGAAAAAATTCAATCAATGCGGACAAATATTGTTTCCCTAGTCTATATGGTATATATCTATAACAAAAAATGAACAATAATGAAGGCATTTCCTTAGATCTAATCAGAATACTTGAATAGAGTGCAACCTTTCCTTTTTCTTATTATTGTCCCTGCTAGCTTGAAGCTTTAGCTCATTTGATGTAAAGGAACCTGCTCAAATATCAGAGCCAACAAAAGTGGAAACATACAAGATAATCAAACAGATCTATATCAATAACCAAGGAGAAAGGTAATAAACTTGAATTACGCAATGTTTATGGGAAAGGAAAACACTTTGCATTAAATAATGAGGGAAAGACTACAACCATAAATCCTTGGTGTTGAGATCTTTTTCCAATAGAGACTTGCCTCAAAGAAGAGCTGCAAAGAAAGAGATATGGCCTAATTTCTCCAGCATAAGGTTGTACTAAATCTTACTCTAACCCCCCTATCCCATGAGGTGAAGCTTCATTTATAGGACAAAGGAGATGAGGAAGGGATGAGAGATTCAAGGGATAAGGGATGAGGTGGTGTCCTACCAAGGTGGAGGCGAGTGAGATCCATCCTATAAGGAATGTATTAGCCTCCACGAGGGTCTCCTTAGAGAGGCTTCTCGAAAGTTCTCTTGTTTCCCTTCGTACAGGTTCTGACACTCTTTATACATGTGCAAAAGGCATTGGTGACACACTCTACTATGGTGCAAGGTGCGTCATATCACTTTAATATAAGGCAAGGTGTGTCATCATCTCTAGATATGGTTTTTTCAAAAGTATTAAACTTTAAAGTTCATCTTCCACAAAGGTTTGGCCAATCACTTTAGGGATTGAGGAAACAAAAGTTTGTACAAGGTTTGTGGTCATGGATAGGATGAAAATTTTGTGTAACATAAAGACCATGAATTAGAAAGCATAAAAGTATCATCCCTCCAACCTATCATTAAACCACCAAATTTTCCATGAGAGTCTAGAGAGAGAAAGCTCCAACCCCTAAATATCTTCTTCATAATATATTATTTTAACATTAACTATCATTGTTTCTTATAGAAAAAGGATTTTGGGATTCTCAAACCTAATCACCCTTTATAAGGATAGTTTTTTATGTATTAGATAACCCTTTATAGTTAAGGGTAAGGATAATCATCATAAACCCCCAATCAAGGGCTTGTTTCCTCTAAGCGCCCCTTTTAGGGAAAGTTGTTCCCATTTTGTTATTTTATAATTGGCTTGATTTTTACAATGGACAGATAAGATATTTGACCCCTCCCCCCAACCTTGGATAGAGATTCCCCTAGTCATACAATCCACATTATAAACCAATCATGTCATTAGCCTATTGTTGATATCTGATATATTATATTTAGACCCCTTTGAAAGGTCCTCATTTACTCCAAATATCATCACTAAGGTTCATCATATTGACTGATGACGAAGTAAAGTTTCTTTTTTCCTTGCAACGCTCTGAAAGTGTATCCAAGAGAGGAGGAAAATAAACATTTAACCCAAAGAGGACGATAAGGAAAACCCCAAAGGATCCAATATAAAAGTATTTTGTTATACTCTTCAACTCCCCCAAAGGTACAAAATGATCAAACTAATTAATTTAAAATGAGAGAGGGTCCATGGAATCAATATAGATCTTATCTTTGTTAATTAATTGCATCGCCTCCAATTCTTTTGTAGAAGAAGTGTCATTGGGTGAGACCAAGCAAATATAATGTACTCCTTTTTCCAAGAATATTTTGGGGCTCTACTACTCTCTCCCGATGATATGATGAATCTGAGTCTACTGGTTGTTGAGGAATTCCAAGATCAAACAGTTTCAGAGAGATAGAGCCCAATACATTTACATTCAAATCCACATCAAAATTCCTTACTCAATGGTTCTTCCAATGGGGCGTCAAGAAGTTCAAATCCAAATGTCCATAGATGAAATTTTTTGCAATTGAATGGAATCCCTTCATAAACCATCTTTTACAAATGTGTGATATTGTCATACAATGAAGAAATAGTCTCAGCCAATCTATCTTTGAGATCAATTCCAACTAGTACTCGACCTATAGAATAAAGATAGAAGATTTGAAGGAGAGATAAACTTCATTAAAAATCCCTAAAGAGTTGCTTGTCTTTGTTATGGATTCTTCAGACTAGAAAGGAAGTGGCAATCCTGGAAGACAAACCCAAATAGGTATCCTTTCTACCCATTAAACTTTAACCTCAAATCTCATCGTCCACCTATTAAGTAGTAATGGAGAAGGGCCTACCTTTTGGGTATGAGAGAGAGCAATATCTAAGTATTATTCTGAATAAAATACCAAGGATATCCATCCCCTACTAAAACCTTAACATCAAGGGTATATCCAAAAGCAGGTTCCAAAGAAGAAAGATCCCACTCTTTCAGTTTTTTGAAACCCAAGCACAATCCATGAACCTTCCAACCCAAAACAATGTCAATCGTATTCATCACTTCATTGAGCTTCATGTCCTCCCCCATAACTAAGTTTGGAACAACCTTCTTCTTAACATGTTTTTCGGTCTTCTCTAGACCCACTTCATTTACCAGAATTACCCAACTATTGGAACATATTTTCTTCCAAAGGAGAGGAAACCTTAAGTTCTGAAGCTCTAATTCCACTCAGGGTTTCAATATATAAGAGAGATCCTATAAATCCAATACAAGCGCCTTCGGGAGCATTGAGGTTTTTAAGAACATATTCCACCAATGTAGAGTCGCATTGAAAATGCCTAGCACTGAAAACCTCAAGATCCAAGGCTTCACCAAAGGTATTTTAATAACAGTATTGTACCCACTAGTGCTAAAGCTTCCCAAACCGACCTCCTTAATGAGGAGAGGAAACCTTAAGGTCTTAATCTCTAACTCCACTCAGGGTTTCAATATATAAGAGAGATCATATAAATCCAATACAAGCGCCTTTGGGAGAATTGATGTTTTAAGAACATATTCCACCGATGTAGAGTCACCTTGAAAATTCCTAGCACTGAAAACCTCAAGATCCAAGGCTTCACCAAAGGTCTTTTAATAACAATATTGTACCCACTAGCGCTAAATTTTCCCAAACCAACCTCCTTAATGACCTCTTATGCAAAGGAAGAAGGATATGGCAACTTATCTACCCATATCGGGATTTCAATAGGTTCCCTAGACTAATCATAACTTTCACTTTCATATCGATCTTATATGTCTAACACGAGATCTATAATGGGCCTGCCAAACTGTACATCACAATTTTTGGAAAGGTAACTAGCCACCAAATCAAGGACCTCCAACGGATTTGACCACGATGGTCATTTTCTCCTATCAAATATATATAGATCCCACAAGGTGCTTCCAACTTATGGACTTTTCTAGATCAAAAATCCATCATACGGATCCTTATAATAGTCTAGGGCCTCATCATCCTCCATTCATTCTCCATCGAAATCGATATCACATTTCCTATAATTCATCAACAACATTATTGAATATATAATTATGACTAATGGCTAGTTACTTTTTGTCTTGAAATTTAATGAATGTTATGGTTAGCTATCGAACTTCATATAGGCATTGGAATTCATATGTTGTGATAAATTTTAAATTATTGTGTTGGTCTTAATACATTGTTGAGTTTTATTCACTTGGAGTTCCCTACCTTTCTACCCATTTTGATTTAAAACTCATGTGTAGGTTGATTTGCTTTATGGATTGAGTAATAACGTTAAGTCTGCATGTTTGGTGTCAATTAGTCTTTGATTTGCTTTATGTGTTGAGTGTTAGACGTGTTTGGTGAATATGTTTGGTATCAAATAATATTTATGAGTTTTTATTATGTTGTTCTTTCCTAATGAATTTTGCTCATGGGACTAGTTGTAGATCCATGGGAAAAACATAAGTTACAATGCTCAAATTCATAAGCACATTCTCGTCACCTTTAGTGTCTTAGTATAAAATGCTTAATCCAATCTTTCTAAACCCTAGTCTTTAGTCACTTTCATGTATTATATAAATTGTATTTAAATGGTTTTTAAATCTTGAAGTGTAATAGTAAGGTTGAAAATTCTAATGAATGCTGTAATTCATATTACTTCAGTATTTGGTACAAGATTTATAACATAGATTTTCTTTATCCAATGATAATTATACATTTGATGAATTATTCATAATTCATTTTGGTTTCATACACATCTAAATTAAGTGTTTTTTTATTTTCAATATAAATAAAATAAGAAAAAAATGTAGATTTTTATGTTAAGTGGCATTAGGAGGGTGCTACACAACTTGATTGTTGAATTGTCTTCCTAATATATGTTATGTCTCCCAAATTTATCTTGTCGCATGGTCCTTGGGACATATGCCGTGGTGTTGAAATGACATCCATGGAATCACCGTTTATAAGGGATTGTTAGTAAAATGTAAATATTTTAGTGATTATTGGAGCTTTCAATCACATAATTTCCATAATTGATCTTGAAGCTTAATTCTCTCAACTTATTATCCATGTTATTGCTCAAACTATTCTATGTGTAAGCATTTTTGTAAAACATTCAGTTTCACTCTCGTTCAACAAAACTCCATTTTTCTTCTTGTTTTGCTACTTTTTCTCAACTTAGACCCATTCTATTTATTGTTCAACCTTACTTTATTTTTCATTTTTTACCACTCTTGGTTACTTTAACATTTCCTCCATGCCAACCCAAAATACTCTTATCAATGTGTTAAGTTGGTCATGTCTATTCTTTTTGCACCATATATGAATGAAGGATAATGTTGATGAAAAATATCATTCATTTTTTTCCAAGAAAAAAATGCATTTTCGTTACTATATAAACCACAAAAATTATTCCTTCGAGGATTGAAGCACAAAATTTAAAATTTTCCTTGCATTGTAAAATTATATTAAATTATCCTATAAACTTATAATATGGTTGAAAATTCCATAATGTCCCTTTTAGTAAGAATATGTAATATTCATTTAAGGTGTTTTGAAAATATGCAACTATAAGGTAAAAAAACACAAGAATAAAATGTTGAAATAAGACACCAAAGGTCATATATATATATATATATATATATATATATATATATATTATGTGTTATATATATAACACTTAAACTTCAAAAATAACCAAAATACATTCACCATAATAATAACACTAAGATATAGAGAGACCCTTAAGGTACGGTAACACCATGAAATACTCCTTAAGGATTGAATCACTACACAAAACATGTGTGTACAATAATAATCCTCAACGTGACTAATACAATGATACTTATGTCTATTTATACTTTCTCATGAGTATATTTAGGGGTCTATGCTTTATTATTATATTATTTCTTCAAACTAACCCCCAACCACCAAGTGGACCATATTCCATTATTTATGGACACATTACATTAATTATTCTCATTAGATACACATAATATATATTATTTCCATTTGGGTACTCATTACATCCTTTATTATCCTTGGATACCTCCTAAGATATCCCATATTATTCTCTCCTAAGTATATAAGTCTCAAATACACAACTCAGTTTTCACAGGTTCCAACCCTTTTTCCATACAACTTAGAGATTCTTATACAATTGCTCCATGAGTTGAAATAAAACTAACTACTAAAAATAGGCATAACTGCCTTTGCATGTGTCATTCAACACTTAACTACTAACAACTTCTAGAAAATAAACTAATGCCTAATAACTATTCTTTAGTATCCAATTCTCCATTATCTTCGTGTCTTAAGGCATGTAACGTGTACTTGGTCCTCCCGAACTTTTCTAATGTTTTCCATTGGTCTATAGATGTCATCTCCAAAGTGGACATCTCCTTTGCTAACATGTGCAATTCTATATGGTCCTTATAAGAATAATTTTGTAAATGAGCACGTGCTTCCTTGAAACCAAAGAATGCTTCAAATTCATCTGCCAGCTTGTCAACAATTGTCTTGCCAAATAACTATTGGTTCATATCAACAAAATTGGTGTGATCCAATATACACCGAATCAAATTTTCCTGGTACTCCTTTTGAGTCAGCATGGTGCCCTTTTCTTCCCAAAATAATCAGAGTTCTTTCTTAAATAAGGGATCAAATATATCTCTGAAGAGCTTCAGTTGATGTGCCATAATATCAATTTTGGTTTGGACTCTGTCTAAATGATGATACTTGTTTGCTACCTTCTTAACCCAAGTTATAATTGATATTATGTCCTTAATATTTTCATTTTTTAAATCATCCTCTATCAGTCCATTCAAAATGTTGATGGCATTGTTGGCATAATCAATTGGCTTATTATTTATTTTCTCCTTGGTTAGTGTCATAATTTGCTTGGATGACTGAATCACAGCCTCTTTATCCAACATATAGTCAAGGTAGGGTTTCAACTTGCATGCTTCTGCAATGATGGCATCCCAAATGGTATGTTTTTCCCCTTGCACTGATGATTGACCTGTTACATGTTTCATGACCTTATCATTCTTATTTTGTAATTCCTGGCATCTAGCTTCGCAATCCTAGCATTTGACTTCCCAAGCCTTTCTCTCTTGTTCCCTTTTTAATGCCAAGTTCTCTAAATTTTTATTCTGATTTTTCAATCTATTTATCTCTAATTCTTTCATGCTAATCTCTGACATAGCTTGGATAATGGTTTTCTCACTGGATTCAGTTGTAGGAGGAACAATTCTGCATTCTAATTCTTTCTCCTTGTCTTGTAACTCCCTTTATTTCTCCTACAGTTTCCTTTCCATTTCATCATATTTTATTTTGAGTCTTCTCACTCTCAACTACAAGAGTCATGTCTTGTATCCAATGTTTCTCTTTTTTAGCAAAATTTAATAATTTAGCCTTACAATCTGTTAACTCGCCACTCGATATTTATTTTTCCTTCTCAAGTTCATCTAATTCAGATGCTTGTATCAGCTATGTAGAACGTATCTTCAATTTCTTTTTCAACAATTGAATGGCATTCTCTTTTTCATTTAGAAATTTATGTATCTATGCTCCTTTATCTGCTTAGCTCTCAACAACCGGCAAATCTATCTTTAATTTCTTTATTTGTGCCTGGTGGGATTTCTTCTCTGCCTTCTCCTGTCTCAATTGATTCTCAATTCTACTTTTACTGGTCTGCAACTTTGACAATTTCAAGGTAGCTTTCAATAAATCAGTAAAAAGAATATCCCATGTTTTCTTGTGCAGATGCATCATGTCAAGGATAGGGATGTTTTCCTAATCCATCTTCATTTCAGCAACCTTGTTCTTGGTTGTTAAGGCTAGGTTCAAAGTGTTCTAGGAATAATCTCTAACAGTAATAAGAGATACATCTTGACTAGAGATTTTCCTTACTTCTGAATACAACTTTAAATATTATTCTGAAGAATTGTATTTAGTCTCTTTATACTTCTCCAACAATTCTGTCTTATTTTTAAATTGAGATGTGGAATCAGCTGGTTTATTAGAAAATGCATATTCCTTCACCTCAAAGGCAGGCCCTATCACTTTCATCTTTTTCTTACCTACAGCTTCTTCTGTAACTTGGACAAGCTATCCTTCTACTTCAATTTGCTGCTTCTTTGGAGTCCTGGCATTGTCCTCCTCTTCTATATCCATGGCATCTAAAAAATCTCTCTTGTTGGTCTTTTCTGAGCAACTAGCTAAGGGTGTAATTTTTTCAGCTACTGAGACCGAGTTGGAAGTGCCAAGTTGCAGTGAAGTAATTTCTCTCATAGAAGAAGTTGAATCTTCTTATATATTAATATCCTTTTGAATTTCATGAGGATAATCAAACCAATTTACAGCCTCTACTAATCCAGCAACCTCATCATGCTCAAAATGATTTCATTTTAGAGCATGTCTTTTGGTTGAAATAACATGATGGGGGTCATAATTAATAGCAGCTTCTATCAAAAAACCAATCTCTTTCAACAAACTCTCGATCATTGGAAGAGAAGATTTATTTTTTATGATAAAAGGGCCTAATCCCCATGGATGTCTGATCTCAGTGGACTTCTTGAAATTTAAAAAGTGTTAAGTCTCCGCTATCATTTTTTGTCTACTCAATTCCATTAAAAACACTCTACGAGTCAAGAATGCAGGCAATAAATAAGGCTGATGAACAAATCCATACAACCTAATCATCGTCCCTTGCTCAAACAAAAACCAAACACCAATCCTTTTCTGTGCAGAAAAATGCAATATATTTCTCATTTCTGGCAATACTTTAGGTAGCTTCTTTTGAAAAATAGAATTGTATACTTCAGACATGAGGAAATTCCTAAAATTAGTGTAATCCCTACTCATTTCCTCTGTAAGCGCCATCTTAGGAAATTCTTCTCATTGAATGACAGAAACATTTTCAGTAAATAGGAATGAAATATGAAAGTCCTAGTCTTGTGGAAATCCATTAACAAATAATGAATGTTCTCATCTAAGAAGTCATCAAATTTAAGGCATGAAGTTTGCATCAACTGACTGGACTCTTCAGACTCAACTGGACAAGTAGTCAGAACAAACAATAGACTCATAAGGGGCTCACTTACATACTTGTCTGTATCTAACCCTAAAAACTGACTCATCAAGGTCAAAATAAACTGGGTTTCTTCATTAAAAATAGTTGCATCCACAGGGAAAGGCTAGTTTTGTAGCTGGACATATGGTTTGGAACAACTCTTGAAGAATTCTTTTTTCTTCTCTATTGCAGACTCCCTTAAATATTGGACTATAGACTCTTCACTGTATTCCTTAAACTTCAAAGTGAACTCAACAGGGACTAACAGGTTTTTTCTAACCACCAAAGGACTGACAAGACAAAGGATTTGTGAGTTGGTAATATCCATTATTACTCTTTTAGAGAGGGAATCATTGTTGGCACACCATTCAATGAACTTGGGGCATTTTAGGGTTTGGTCGGTAGTGAAATAATGGAAATAAGACTGGTAAACATTATGGATATATGTTCCTTGATCTTTCATAAGCCTTAATTTTTGTTTGACAATATCAATAGGCCCATTAAGCAAAATGGTGTCAAAAACTTCTGCATCCTTGTCTTCAAACAATTCTTCAATTTTATGGTATTCTAAATTCAGGGCTTCTACATTCTCAACTTGAACCATTTTAAATACTTCCAATGGAGACAAAAAGGCCTACCTGGTGTATTGACAAGTGGATAAAGGACACTGTGTGAGTTGGTTGCTTCTGCACAGTCCTTAGCTTTTGTTTTCCAATGCAGGAGAATAAACAAATTCCCTATTTCCAAGCGCAAGGTACTTTTATATTTCTTTATATGCATATCATCCTTTCACCTTCTATAGTGGAAACAAGTATCAGCCTTCCATATTGCATGATTCATTCTATGTCGTCGATCATTTTTCCAAATTAATCCTCTCCTTCCCTCCATTACAGTCCTACCTTCCTTATCCTTCATGCAGATCACAATTTCATATTGAATTATAACCATTGATCTGAATGTGGATCTTTCTAAGTCATTGATCTTCATCTATTTTAACAAATTTCGTAGATTTCCTTCCATACTCATAGTGAGCATGTTCTACTTGCGAAATGATTTTGAACCATATATCATCCCCAGATCTAATCAGCACCATTCATTTCATATACCCTTTAACTCCATTTTGCAAATCCACAAATTTTCTTCTTTTGTGCACCTTCATCTTATGAAATCATTGTGAGTCGTAGATCTGCATCTTCTTAAATCCTCGCCCTTTATTCTATCTCCCATTTACCTTTATTTCGCAACCTCCATATTTCTATTCTTCCTTGCACTTTCCAATTGCAGAATGATATTCAACCATAGATCTCAACCTTACTTGCATCCCAACCGTGCAATGGTGCAGTCTACACCACATTTTGCAACTTTGGAAAGTTCCTTTCTCTGTGCATCTTCGATCTATGAAATGATTTTTGGTCATAGATCAGGTTTAGAGTTTAATCTACGCTGTCAGAAGATAAAGCTCCTACCTGATTTCGCAATCCTCCAACATGAATTGCCCCTTTCTTGTTCTCAATGTGAAATCATCTTGGACCATGGATCAAGAATCCACCTAGATCTCCACCATTCAAGTTTGTTAGGCCTACCATATTTTTCTTATCCAAAAATTTCATCTACTTGTGCATGTTGCACCTATGAGATCAATGCCTATCGTTGATCTATCTCCACCTGATATCGCAGTCGTTAAAACATGTGGAACCTATGGGATTTCACAAATTGAGAAATCTAATTATCCCATGCAAGTTGTCACTACGAAATAAATCTCCGCCGCAGATCCTTATCACTGAATGATCTTGACCATCCAAACATGTGGAGCCTATGGGATTTCAAAATTTTGAAAAGTTTGTTTCCTTGCGCATGTTGATATTGTGAAATCCATTGCAGCTATAGATCTTCAACATCATATCATCTCAACCATTGAAATATGGAGGGCCTACAGGATTTCACACATCCAGAAAATTAATTTCTCCTTGCATGTTCACTCAGCGAAATCTTTGTCCTCCATCAATCTGTCTCCATCTATCCATCCAACGGTTGATCCTTCATGTAATTTAACCCTCTTCTTCCAATATCAAAAATTATTTACAGTGATCATCTTACCTAGGTGAAATCATCTGTAGCTTTTGATCTTCTCCACTGCACATCCAGGCCCTCCATTCCTGTCACCATATAACCTTGAGTGAATTTTCTTAATCATGCACATTTACAAGGTTAAAACTTAGGATTTTTCAATTATTTTGCATTCCATACTTAAGAATAATCCTTTAGAACACCTCGAGAACCTTATTAACACTCTTCAAGATCATATAATATGGAAAAAATTTAAACCTTACTCTTCCTTTCACTGGCCTAACCCCCTTCCAACCATTTATTCCAAAATAGTGCTAACAATTGGCTCCAATTGGGGATGTTGTCCTCCCTATGAGGTAACAAAGAACCTTGTAGGCTAGTTCCTGATCCATTGGGTTGTTCCCAATATTTCCACACCTTTAAATTTATTTTTTTTTCTATATGTATTAAAAATAAAAATGAAGAATTAAATAAATATGGTTACCCCTCCATATCTTAGGTCCTTCTCTATGGGCTTCAAATCCTTTGGCTCACCATCTATACTGATTTTAAAGTAAAGAAATATATACAAGATATTGTACAAAAATTACCTCCTTACCTCAGGACAAGTAATGCTTTAAAAATATTCCATTGACTGGGCCTCCCTTCAGCTGAGACCCATCCTGATGTTGTAGAATGAATGAATTTTCACCTCTGTATGGTGCAATGATATATGGACCTACCCACATGTGATAAAACTTACCATTCTTGTCTTCCCTAGGAGCATCCCATTTCAAAACCAAATCATTAATCTGGTTCTTCTTTCACCTTTCTATCAAAAGCGTTCTTCATTTTTTCCTGATGTATTTTCACTTTATCATAAGCTGTCTCCCTCATTTCATTCATATCTACAATTTTATTTATCCTCCTTTGCATATGATTTGGTTCATCCTCCTAATTATGCAACAATTTCATGGATGACACTCCCAAAGATGCTAGAAAAACAACTTCATCCCCATATACTAACTGGAATGGTGACATCCCAATTCCTCTTTTTGTGTTGATTCTGTCAGCCCACAAAGCATATTTCAGCTTTGTATGCCAAGCCCTTTTGTTTTCCTCTAACAATTTCTTAATTATTCTCACCAAAATTCTGTTAGAAGACTCTTCCATTCCATTACCATGTGGATAGTCAGCAGTAGAATGGTTAAGACTGATATGATATTTATGACAGAAACTTATCATCTTCATAGATTTAAACATAGTCACATTATCTGTCACAATCTCCTAAGACAACCAAACCTAGCCAAAATATTATTTTCAACAAAATCCATGATCACTGCATCTATAGCTCTCCTTGTAGGTATTTATTCAATCCATTTGGTGAAGTAGTCAGCTAGTTTTAGAATCCATCTATGCAACTCTGAAGACATTGGATTAAATTCTCCAGTGAAATCTAATCCCTACTGCTGAAAAGGTGCCTCTACTTAGAATGAATTAAGAGGAAGTGGAACCAATTTCCTCTTACCATCAAAGATCTGGCATTGGTGGCATGTAGTGGTCTCCTTATAAATATCAGAAAACATTGAGGGCTAGTAAAAACCAGCTCTCAAAAAAAAATTGTTGTCACCTTCCATGAGTGTTTCCCTCCACAATCTCCTTTATGGAACTCTTTCATAGTATGTTGAGCTTTGTTTTTCAGTAGACAAATTAGTAAGACACCAATAGGATCCTTTCAATTCACGTATTGATTCAAAATACAAAACTTTGCAGCTTTCAACTTCATGGATTTTGCTCTTGTTTTTCTTAACCTTGCATGGAGCTTGTAAATTTTTCAAAACATACACAACATCAGAGTACCAAGGAGATGTAGAAAAATCAGGCATTATGTGTACCCCTGTATCAAGTAGATTTTAGTGACTAGACAATAAATTAAGCTGTAAGCATTCACAATTAGAGTCTGTCATCATTTTTGCAAGTCCTTGTCCTTTAATCAACTTGGTAGGCTTGATTTCAATATCATACACCAATAGTACAGCAATCCACTTTGCTCTCTTCCCTTCTGGATCTGGCTGTATAAGAATACTCTTCACCCCATTACATGGAACATAGGCTATAATATGTGAATGAAGAATATACTCTCTGAAATATTTCAAAGACTTCACTAGAGCATATGCCTGCTTTTCCATGATATCATATTTCAGTTCTCCATATCTTAATACCTTACTAAAGAAAGCTATGGGTTGTTCATCATTATGATTGTTCTTCTGTAACAAAACTCTAGCACTAGTATGTTCTAAGGCATAATAAAATATTAGGAAATATTTACTGAAATGTGGACTTACCAGAACTAGAGCTTACGTAATGCCTTGTTTAATATCCTTGAAAGACTTCCTTGCTCCTATTGTCTACTTTATTTCATTCTCTTTCTTCAACATGTTGGTAATATTCCGCAGTATTTCAACAAAGCTAGGAATAAACCTCTTCAACAAATTTACCTGTCTAATGAATGACTGTACTTTTTTTTCTCCTTGGATCCTCAACATTTAGAATTGCACGAACTCTTTTTGGATCTATTTTAATACCATCCTTTGAGATGATATGCCCTAGCAATTTGCCTTCTTCCAATGCAAAATTAGATTTTCTGGGATTTAACGATATGCCATATTTCCTGCATTTTAGAAAAACTTTCTCAAGATGTTTGGTAAGTTCCATGTCAGACCTGGAATAACCAGTGATATCATCCATATAGATAACCACAAATTTTCCCTTCTCCTCTACAAAAGCAATGTCC
This sequence comes from Pseudotsuga menziesii, assembly GCA_001517045.1. Lineage (NCBI taxonomy): Eukaryota > Viridiplantae > Streptophyta > Pinopsida > Pinales > Pinaceae > Pseudotsuga > Pseudotsuga menziesii. The sequence goes on from LPNX010475792.1 coordinate 198,999, forward strand.
ACAGCACGATGAAAAGTAGCTCATGCATTCATCAAACCAAAGGACATTTTGGCATACATGAATGTACCCCATGGTGTAGTAAATGCAATCTTTTCTTGGTCCTCGGGAAGCACTTTGATCTGATTGTATCCTGAGAAACCATCCATAGTGGAAATCCTTTTATATGCCACCACTTTTTGCAGAATATGATCCATCTTTGGTAATGGGTAGTTGTCCTTCAATGAGACCTTATTAATATTTTTGAAATCTACACAAAGTCTAATTTCACCATTTTTCTTCCTAACATGTACTAAATTAGCTACCCATTTGGAAAACCTCGGAGTTACAAAAATATTTGCATTGAATAAATTTTTAATATCGTTCTATATTACATGCAGCAGCATTGGATTTATTCTCCTCAGTTTTTGTCTGAAAGGTTTTTCACTAGGTTTTATTGGAATGGTAGGGTGTATGATATAAGTATCATACTCTTTCAGATCTTCATAACTCCAGGAAAACACATCAGTGTATTTCTTCATCAGATTGATATATTCTTCTTTTTCTTTAACAAGCAAATTTTTAAAAAGTTTTATAATCCATGGAGTTTCTTTGGTACCTACATTTTTGTCCTCGACAGCATTATCAGCAGGTTTAAATTTTGGATCTTTAGCAACATCATTCTGGTAAAAAAGTTTCTCTAAGGAAATCAGACCTCTTGGGATAAAGTTGCTCTTCAGTTGAATTATGTCCTTTCCCCCAGCATATTTTTCAATTTTTTGTTTTTCATCTTTTTCATCTTCATTATGTTCATCATCTTGGAAGCTCTCTAAATTTACATTTTCTGTGTCACTCTGGGTATTTACAAATTCATCAGACATTTCCAAAAAAAAAAATTATTTGCAGATCATCATAAAAAACTTTCCAATATTTGGAATTGTCTGGTATGGAAGATCTATTTACAATTTTAACTCTGTATTTTTCTAAGAATGGATGGGAGTCTCAAATTTACCAGCAGCCACAGCCAAATAATTGACCACTCCATTTTCTCTTCTGGGAATTACTCTGATGTGTTTTGTAAAGAAATTACCAAACATATATCCCATACTTCGTTTTTGTAAGCCCTCATCCTGGAATGCTTTGTTTGATAATTGGCATTCACTTGGTTTACTACAAGCTCAAAATCCCCAAACACCTCTATTGTTTTTGCTCCCATCTCCTTTAAAGCATTCAAACCAAGTAGCAGAGCTTCATACTCAACCACGTTATTTGTACATTCAAAAGTCAATTTATATGACAGAGCTTTGAAATCTCTATTTGGAGAAATTATAAACACACCAGCAGCACCACCAATTTTATTTATGGACCCATCAAAACACATAGTCCATAGACGCTCTTCATTCTTCTTCTTGTCTAAAGCTTCTTGTATTTTTGCAAACTCTTGATCTTCTTTAAACTCTAATTGTATAGGAATTTTAGGATCAGTTTGAGGGCCATCATTAAAAAATATAGAATATCCTATATTAGTATCAACAACATAAATAGGATGGTTTTCTGATTTGTCTCTACTACTAACCACATAATCTAGTATCTTTTCTCTATACAATATTTTTTCCCTCCAAATAAACGAATGGTGGCATATGTCATATCCATTTGCAAAGTTCCCTTGAATTTTGATGTCCAATATCTTAATAACAACATGCCAAACTTGGGAGGAATATCAGCTACTACAACGTCCATGACAATGCTTTTGGTTGGTAGTTGTGTAAGGGTTACCACCATACCTTTTATTAATCCCAAACATCTTACTTTCTTGGAATCAAAAGAATACAACTCTTTGTAAGCCCTAGTAATCTCTAACCCTAAAATATCCACTACCACCTTTGGCATAATATTATGAGATGGACCAGAATCTAACAAGGCATTGTACAATGTCATATCATGTACATTTAGACTCAGATAAAAAGGAGGAACGCCCTCATCATCTATCTCTTCAATATTTTTTTGCCCAAGGACAATAGTGGGATAATCATTTGTCACTTCTAAGATACCTTGTTGATTTTCACCCTGATTTTTAACCATTTTGTAAATGTTTCTCTATATTCATTATTCCTCAACAGTTCATTAAAAGGTATAGAAAACTTGATTTTTGACAGTTCAGACTGACTATTGAAAGATGAAATTAGTCTGTGTACATCAATTGGTACTAGCTGCTTGTTCTCTTTTGAATTTTTTTCTCTATTCTTAGAATTTTTATTTATACTGGTATCTTTTTGTTTTTCTTTTTCTTTTTCTTTTTCTTGATTTTGTTTACTAGAATAAGGTTAATTTTGGTTTGGCCTTCCTTTATTTATCACTACATCTCTACTTCTCAACTTTAATTTCTTTTGAACATCATCAATAGAATTATGATATCCTCTGAGATATTGCTCTGAATCTGTCACTGAAATAGTACTTTCATCCTCCTGAGGCATATTATTCTCCTCCTCAGTAAGATATATCTCAGCATCAGTATCATCAAAGTGATGAATTTGATGGTCCATTGGATCTTATTCTTCTCCCCCCTCATCAACCAAATTCTCTAGAAATGGTGGTCTAATTTGTTGATCATCGGGATTCCTTTGGTTTCTTGGAGGAGGAGGTGGTCTTCTAAAATTTGGATTTATAATCTGATTTTTAGGCTGCTCTTTATTTGGTGGTCTATTATCTAGATTTATCCTATCTATTAATCTCTCCATAGTCTTCATCATCATCTCAAACTTGGCATCATTTGAAGAAGAAGGGGCAGAAGTAGATGGTTGATTTTCTTGTCTTCTCCTATATGCCTCTACTCTATTCTTTAGTTTCCCTGAATTCATTAAGTTTGCCTCTACTTCTAGATCATCTTTAAACATAACAGGAATACTAGTAGACTTTCTTTCTCTTAACAGCAGTGCAAAGTCACTCTCAAAAGCATCTGCATAATGAAGTTTTGCAACACCTACCAAGGGTTTAATATCAGCTGGAATAGAATTATATACCCTCATAAATCTACTAGAAAACTCATGCACAAATTCAAATCTCCCTTTCTTTAAGTTGTTGTATTGAGATAATATGTCTAAAGGGCTCTTTCTTGCTTCCAACCTATCCCAAAATAGTGTTTGAAATGCCTCAAAGGTGGGGATAGATCTTGCTGGTAAGTCCTTGAACCACCATTTTGCCTCTCTAGACAAACTCTAAGTAAACAGTCTCATCTTTGCATCATCATGATCAACCTCCTCCAGGTCAATGAAATCCTCAAACATATCCATATGTTTCCTTGCTATAAATTTTCCCTCCCCATCATATAAAGAAATTTGTTGTGAGTAATTTAAGGGGAGGTCATGAAAAACAGCTAGCAAAGCCAAGGGTGCAAACCTAGATGCCATTTATCTAGGTGGGTTTGGTACAACAGGTGGGTTTTAAAATACGAGAGGGTTCTAAGGAGGGTTGTGAACAGGGCTTGAAATATGTTGATGGTGAGTTTGAAAAAGAGGACTACTTTCTTCAACTTTTGCAGGGTTTTGTAAATTCTACCACAGGGAATCTAAGAGATATGACTCAAGTCTGTTTTGGATTAATCTCTATTCGTTTTAAGTATGAATCAGATTTAGATCTTAACAAAGGTTTTCCAACATTCAATCCCAAATTCAAATCTTGAAAACTCTAGAAATCTTCTTGAATTAAAGACCTTTCAGTTTGAGAAGTGTTAGCTTTATTTTTTCAAGTCCTATGTTTAAACAAACTTTATGGGTTTTCTATACTTTGTAAAATTTCAGTATTGGGGTTACCTCATGTGTGTGCTCTCCTGGAAGCCAGGATTCCTTTTGAAATCTTGCTCAAAATGAATGTGGAGTCACCAAGGAAAATGCAAAACCTTTTTCAAATGTAGAAATCTCTGTTTTCCCTCAAAAATTCTTTCTTTCTTGGAATCTTACAGTCTTTGTTGTCTCTCCTGGGGCTGATTTGAACTCTTGTTCCCCGGCAATGGATCCAATATGTTATCACTCAAAATTTACCTCAGGTTGTGAAAGGAAGCCTCAAGGTAACCACAGAACCAACTTTAGGAAAGAAATTTGGATTCTTTCTTTCCAGAGATGAATCTCTCAATGGTTGTTTTAACAAGGCCATATATGTAAATAAGATAAAGAATCAGATTGTATTGTTGGTTGAAACATAGCAAGTAAACATTGGGCTATGGACTCAAAACAAATATTTTATCAATCATATAGTTGTGTACTTAGAGACTTCAACAAAGGAAAGATAGCTATTCAGTTACAATCAAAATGCTTGAGTCTAGTGTAAAAGAAGAGATAATGAACATTCCATTCACATGGGAGTCTTCAGAGATGAATCAATGCTAATTTTAGAGGAAAAAAATGGTGAATATATTGTTGATGTATTTGTAACTTCGGAATGTATTCACTTGTATATCTTATGTATTGTACCCCGATGTTTATTCCGGGAAGTATCTGTAATTGAATTGAGTCATGTCATGCACCGATGTTTCGATCAAGAGATTCAATAATGTAAACAAGTCATGTAAAGTCATAGAGTATAACCCTCCTTATTGATCAAGGGTTAAAGTCACCACAGTTGTGGGACCCTAGGGTTATTAGACTCCCCTAGAGAACTCGGCCCTAGTGAGTTATTGTCAAGTCAGGAATTAGTATGAATAGAGAGGGAGCCTCTCTATTTAACACACATTCATAAACATTCACTCACACTCAGTTGTAGCGCATAACTGAGAGAGAGAGAGAGAGAAGAAGCTAGGACAAGAGAGAGAGAGACTATTGCTATCGGGAGATCATCTTACTGTCTTTGGGTTTTACTATTGGTGTTGATTCTCTCTCTGAGGAAGTTCCGGGGTTTTCTCCTTTATGGTTTCCCCGAGGAAGATCTTTGTGTTCATTGTATCGTATGATTGATTGTTGTGCTTTTTATTCTCTCAGATAATATCCTAAGATCATCTAGCTTAAATGTTAAAAATCTAACATGGTATCAGATCTAACATGAGAAGAAGACACTATGCAACTACTGAAGCTAGGGATTCCTACTTTTTGGATCTCTCTCCGCATATTTTCAGCAAAAGGAGGCTAGGATGACCCTCCTCTCTAGGGCGCATCTTTCTATCCAAGCAAAATCTGATTCTGAGCATTTTCAGTTCTTGACCCGACACTACTACCGAAAATAAGGGCTTTCCACAGAAGTGGAATTTTTGAGTGAGCCAAAACCTAGATTGATCTCCTTCCGAAAATCGAAGTTTAGAGATCAAGATCAAAGTTTTTGGTATAGTATAACTCCATGAAAGTCAAACCCTAATCTGCTTCTGAACCAGAAAACCAACTCTGTAGAAATTCAGCTCCAAATCCAGTTATGACATCTTAACCTAGTAAGATCTAAATATTTTTCATTTCCATTTGAGATTATATGTTAAGATGTCTTATCATACCAAGCTTGATGAAAATCTTGAGGGAGATGATAACTTCCCAGCTTGGAAGTATAGGATCTCCCTGGTCCTGGAAGAAAATGAGTTGGACTCTTACATCAATGAAGAGGTTCCAGTTCCAGAGGGAGATGAGGCTAAGGCCTTACATGAGAAGAAATTGGTCATGGCTAAGAGGATTATTACTTATTTAATCAAGGATCACCTCATACCATAGTTTTCCTCTCTAAATACACCTAAAGAGATGTTTGATTCCCTAACCAAGTTATTTGAAGGGAAGAACATAAACCGAAAGATGACTCTGAGAAACGAATTGAAGAATGTAAAGATCCAGAATGCGGAGACCATCCATCCTTACTTTACAAGGGTCTCTTAGATCAAGGAACAGCTGGAAGCAGTAGATGAAGAAGTAGAGAATGCAGAAATTGTGATGACCACCTTGAATGGTCTCCCTAGGGCATGGGACTCTTTCATTCAAGGGATCTGTGCCAGAAAGAAACTAGTCAAGTTTAGCAGACTGTGTGAGGAATTCTCATAAGAAGAAGCTCGAATATTAGCACGAGAATAAAATATGGGAAGTGAAGATAAATATCTCACAGTACAATCCAATAAAAGCAAAACAAACCATCACAGAGGTACGTACTCTCACCAGAAGAAAAACACTAGAAATCCTAACAAATATTTTTCTAAGTTCATTTGCTATACATGTGATGAAAGAGTACACCTTGCAAGAGATTGTCCTAGAAACAAAGATAGATCTCACAAGAGGAAGGGAAACAAGAAAAGACATCATGCTCATGCTGCAGAAGATGATGAGCCTTCCAAGAAGAGAATCAAACAAGAAAGTGATGATTCTTCAAGTGATGAAGAATATGTTTTGATTTCCGCTCTCACGAGAAACATCACACATGGAAGCAATGATTGGCTTATAGACAGTGGGGCTTCCAAACACATGACAGGATTCAAAGAATCATTTGTGAAACTATCAGAACATGAATCACCCCACAAGGTGAAACTTGGGGATGACTACCAATATCTAAAAAAAGGTAGTGGAGAATCCTCCTACAAATTAGACTCTGGAAAGTCTATGAAAATGAAGGATTTCCTATATGTACCAAGACTAAAGAAGAACCTTCTCTCCATCTCTGCATTAGACACAAAAGGTATAAGAGTTTCATTTATAGATGGCTAAGTCATCATGTGGCCAAAAGGAAAGACTATTGACGATGCAGTAGTAATTGGAGAACAAGAGGGAGGACTATACAGATTAAAGGGCCAACCAGAACAAGCTTTGGTTCATGACTCAGTAGAACTAAATGAACTTTGGAATACAAGGCTTGAACCTATGCACTATATAGCACTACCACTTGCAAGCAAATATGCTCAAGGTTTTCCATAAATACAAGCAAAACATGAAGGAGTATGCAAGGGATGTGCGAAAGGAAAGAACAAAAAGAAGACATTTCCAAGTAGTGAAAGCAAGGCTAAAGGAATATTGGAAATCATTCACTCTGATGTATGCGGTCTGATGTCATCCAGTTCATTAAGCGGGTATGTATACTATGTTTCTTTCATTGATGATTTTTCTAGAAATACATGGATATAATTCATGAAGAACAAAGATGAAGTATTCAGTAAGTTCAAGGAATTCAAAGCCTTGATCGAAAACTACACAGAAAAGAAGATCAAGATTTTTCGATCAAACAATGGCGGAGAATTCACATCAAATGAATTCAAGGAATTATGCAAAGATTTGGGGATTAAGAGGGATTTGAACACTCCATATAGTCCACAACATAATGGGTGTGCAGTAAGAAAAAATAGAACGATCATGGAAGCTACAAGGGCAATGCTTCATGATCAAGATCTTCCCATGCATCTATGGGTAAAAGCGGATAGAACAGCTATATATGTACAGAACCGTACTCCACATAGAATACTCTAGAACAAGACACCTGAAGAATTATTTTTCGGCGAGAAACTAGAAGTCAATCATCTCAGAATATTTGGCTGTCCAGTGTACATATTGTTGATGTATATGTAACTTCGGAATGTATTCACTTGTATTTCTTATGTATTGTAACCCGATGTTTATTCTGGGATGTATTTGTAATGTACTTGAGTAATGGCATGCCCCGATGTTCCGATCGGGAAGATCTATAATGTAAACAAGTCATGTCAAGTCATTGTGGGTAACCCTCCTATTGTCTAAGGGTTAAAGTCCCCGCAGTTCCGGGGCAATAGGGTTATTAGACTCTCCTAGAGAGGTCAGCCCTAGTAGGGTTTTAGTCATCATGTCGGGATTAGTATAAATAGAGAGCTAGCCTCTCTATTTAGTACACAACTCATACACACTCAAGTGTAGTGCATAGTTGAGGAAGGAGAAGACACTGGGGCTAGATAGAAAGAAGGTTACTGATGTCGAGAGATCATCTTACTATTTTGGGGTTTTACTTTTGGTGCTGATTCTATCTTTAGGGAAGTTGCAGGGTTTTCTCCATTTATGGTTTCCCCGAGGAAAAACTCTGTGTTCATTGTCTCTTGTATTTGATTGATGTGCTTGTTTTTCTCTCAGTTAAAGATCCTAATGTTATACTAGCTTAATGTTAAAAATATATCATGGTATCAGAGCTAACCTGAGAAGAAGACACTGTGCAGCTGTGGGAACTAGGGATTCCTACTTTGTGGATCTCTCTCCACAGTTTTTCAGAAAAAGAAGGTTGGAATAACTCTCCTCCTTAAGGTGCATCTTTCTGTCGAAGCAGAATCCAATTCTGAGGTTTTTCAGTTTTGGACCCGACACTACTGCCAGAAATTAGGGCTTTTCATAGAAGAGGAATTTTTCAGTGAGCCCAGGCCTAAATTGATCTCCTCCGTAAAATCAAAGTTAGGGATCAATTTCAAAGCAATTGGTTGGACAGAACTCCAGAAAAGAAAAATCCTAATCTGCTTCTGAACCAGCACTGCAAAATTTCAACTACAAATCCAGATCCGACATCTTGAACTTGTAAGATCTAAATATTTTGTATTTCCATTTGAGGTTCTCAGTTAAAATGTCTCATCATACCAAGCTTGATGAAAATCTTGAGGGAGCTGATAACTTTCGAGCCTGGAAGTATAGGATTTCCCTGGTCCTGGAAGAGAATGAGTTGGACTCCTACATCAATGAGGAGGTTCCAGTTCCAGAGGGAGATGAGGATAAGGCCTTACACAAGAAGAATATGGTTATGGAAAAGAGAATTATTGTTGATTCTATCAAGGATCATCTCATACCACAGGTGTCCTCCCTAAAGACACCTAAAGCTATGTTTGATTCCCTAACCAAATTGTTTGAAGGGAAGAACATAAACCAGAAGATGACTCTGAGAAACCAACTGAAGAATGTGAAGATTTAGAATGCAGAAACCATCCAGTATTACTTCACAAGAGTTTCCCAAATCAAAGAACAACTGGAAGCAGTAGATGAAGAAGTGGAAAATGCTGAGATTGTAATGACCACCTTGAATGGTCTCCCTGGATCATGGGACTCCTTTATTCAAGGGATATGTGCCACAAAGAATTTAGTCAAGTTCAGCAGACTATGGGACGAATGCTCTCAAGAAGAAGCTAGGATAGAAGCCAGAGAAGAGAAGATGGGAAGTGAAGATCAAGCTCTCATAGTACATTCCAAGAAAACCAAAAGAAGTTCTCATCACTCCAGAGGTAAGAATTTTTCTAAAACTAACTCTAGAAAAGATTTCTCTAGAGGCAGATGTTATACTTATGATAAGTAGGACACTTTGCAAAAGATTGTCCTAAAAGAAAAAATAAGAAAAAGGGAAACAAGAAAAGACATCATGCTCATGCTGCAGAGGATGATGAACCATCCAAGAAGAAAACCAGATATGAAAGTGAAGACTCTTCAAGTGATGAAGAATATGTCTTGATTTCTGCTCTCATGGGAAATATCACACATGGAAGCAATGATTGGCTTATAGACAGTGGGGCTTCCAAGCATATGATGGGATTCAAAGAATCCTTTGTGAAACTTTCAGAACATGAATCACCTCACAAGGTGAAGCTTGGAGATGACTACCAATATCCAATAAAAGGTAGTGGGGAATCTTCTTATAAACTAGACTCTGGAAAGTCTATGAGGATGCAAGATGTATTGTTTGTACCAGGACTCAAGAAGAACCTTCTCTCCATATCTGCATTATATGCAAAAGGCATGAGGGTTGCATTCATAGATGGCCAGGTCATCATGTGGACAAATGGAAAGACTATTAATGATGCAGTAGTGATTGGGGAACAAGAAGGAGGTCTATACAAATTGAAGGGCCATCCAAAACAAGCCTTGATCCATGACACAGTAGAGCCAAATGAACTTTGGCATAGAAGGCTTGCGCATGTGCATTACAGAGCACTACCAATCACAAGCAAAGTTGTTGAAGGTCTTCCAGAAATTCAAGCAAAACATGATGGGGTCTGCACAGGATGTGTGAAAGGAAAGAATACAAAGAAGACATTTCCAACTAGCGAAAGCAAAGCAAAAGGAATCTTGGAAATCATCCACTTCGATGTATGCGGTCCTATGTTATCAAGCTCACTAAGCAGGTATGTATACTATGTTTCTTTTATTGATGACTTTTCTAGGAAGAGATGGATTTACTTCATGAAGAACAAAGATGAATTATTCAGCAAGTTCAAGGAATTGAAAGCCTTGATATAGAATCACACAGACAAGAATATCAAGACCTTTCGATCAGATAATGGCGGAGAATTCACATCTAATGAATTCAAAGAGTTATGCAAATACTCGGGGATTAAGAGGGATTTTTCCACTCCTTATAATCCACAACAGAATGGGATTGCAGAAAGGAAGAATAGAACTATCATGGAAGTTGCAAGAGCAATGCTTCATGATCAAGATCTTCCTATGCATCTTTGGGCGGAAGCTGCCAGAACAGCGGTGTATGTACAAAACCGTACTCCACATAGAGTATTCGAGAACAAGACTCCTAAAAAAAATTTCACTAGAAAGAAACCAAAAGTTAGCCATCTTAGAATATTCGGTTGTCCCGTGTACATACACATTCCAAAAGAAAAGAGAACAAAATTAGATCCTTTAGGAAAGAAGGGTATATCTGTGGGATACTCTGAAAGCTCAAAGGCTTACAGAATATATTTCCCAGGATACAAGAAGATTGACATCAGCAGGGATGTGACATTTGATGAAGACACAGCTTACAACAAATCCAGAAAGAAACATGTTGAAGAATCTGTAGAAGCAAAATCACCCAGAATTCATGATACAACCATGAATGAAGAAACTCAAGAAGAAGATCGAAAGTTTGAAGAACCACAAAGACCTGTAGATCCACCTCCAGAGAAGAATCCTCATAAGAGGAAACCTGCTTGGGTACGAGAACTTATCCAAGGTGCGGAAAGATATGGTGCTCTAGAAGAGAATCACAGAGAAAGAAAAAGGACCAAATCCTACTCCGGGTATGTAGCATTACTATGTGATTTCATTGATAAAGAACCTTCCAGTTATGAAGAATCGGTAGAATGGAAAGAATGGAAGGATGCTATGATCAAAGAATATCAATCGATCATGAAGAATGATGTTTGGGATATTGTCCCAAGACTAGAAGGGAAGTCGGTTGTAACTTCCAAATGGATCTACAAGATCAAGCATGCTGCAGACGGTAGCATAGAGAAATATAAAGCAAGATTTGTTGCTCAGGGTTTCTCACAGAAAGAAGGAATAGATTATGAAGAAACCTTTTGCACCTGTAGCCAGATACACTTCCATCATATCAGTACTTTCCCTAGCTGCAGTGATGAAATGGAAGATACACCAAATGGATGTCAAGACTGCTTTCTTGAATGGTGTAGTGGAAGAGGAAGTGTATGTAGGATAGCCACTTGGTTTTGAGACACATGACAGAGAGTCTCATGTATGCAGATTGGAGAAAGCCCTGTACGGTTTGAAACAAGCACCCAGGACTTGGTACGGTAGAATTGACAGCTTTCTATCTAGTTTGGTCTTTACCAAGAGTAAAGCAGATTCCAACCTTTACTACAAGGTTGAAGATAGCAACCCAGTGATGCTCCTACTATATGTAGATGATCTGTTTGTGACAGGTATGGATGGGTTGATTGCTAATACGAAGAGAAAGCTTGCTGCCGAGTTCGAAATGAAGGACTTGTGTATGATGCATTATTTTCTAGGTATGGAGGTGTGGTAGAGTGCAGATGGAAACTCCCTTAGACAAGGGAAGTATGCAGTAGAGATCCTGAAAAGGTTTGGGATGATGGACAGCAAGTCTATGGCCACACCTATGGCATCGAACATGAAGCTATTGAGCGATGCTTCATCAGATTCGGTTGATGCTACGATGTATCATCAGATGATTGGGTCCTTGATGTACCTAATGAACACTAGACTAGATATTTGCTTTGCTGTGAACACCTTAAGCCAGTTCTTGACAGATCCGAGACATGTTCACTTGATTGCTGCAAAGCATATTCTGAGATACCTGAGAGGTACGGTTGATTATGGGCTCAAGTACGATACGAATCAGAAGATTAACCTGGAGGGTTATGTTGATTCAGAATGGGCAGGCAGTGCCATCAATAGGAAGAGCACTTCAGGATGTTGCTTCAGTATGGGATCAGGTGTGATCTCTTGGTTTAATAGGAAGCAATCCTATGTGGCACTAAGTACAGCTAAAGCAGAGTATGTCGCAGCTTGTTCAGCTAGTTGTGAGGCAGTATGGCTCAGGGAGCTACTGTTTGATTTATTTGATCTCCAGCTGGATGCTACTTGTATAGACTGTGACAACCAGAGTTGTGTGAAGTTGTCAGAGAACCCAGTGTTCCATGACAAGTCGAAGCATATCAAGATCAAGTATCACTATATCAGGGATATGGTGCAGAGGGGAGCGATGAAGCTCCAGTATATTGCAACGGATGATCAGATAGATGATGTGTTGATGAAGCCATTGGGTAGAGTGAAGTTTGAGTAATTCAGGGAGAAGCTTGGTGTTCTCCAAATCAAGGTCCCTTCCAAGGGGAATTGATGTGTCTGGAAGCTATTTTGACAAGTAGGTTAGATGTAAGGGCTGACCCATTCTATCATGGTGAGAGGATTGGTTCCTTCCATGTTAGATATGAGTGCTGAGCCATTCTGATATCACTATAGGATTGGTTCCTACATGATCAGATATAAGGGCTATTGCCATTCTTGGAATGGAGCTGCCTAGTGAGTTACCAGGAATACTTGGTCTTGGACTTAGGGCCTTTCTGAGACGATTGTAAGATGTAGTCTTACATGATCAGATGTGAGCACATGGACATTTTGATGTGATTGAGGGATGTGTTCCAACTTGATCAAATATAAGGGTTGTTTCCTTTCTGATGAGTAGGTCAGATGTGAGTACTGTCCACTCTGATGTAGGATTAGTTCCTACACAGATGTAAGGGCTACCACCTTTCTAACGAGGAGGTCAGATGTGAGTGTCGACCATTCTAATGTAGGATGAGATCCTACATAGATGTAAGGGCTACTACCTTTCTGACGAGTAGGTCAGATGTGAGTTTCAGCCATTCTGATGTGACTATAGGATGAGGTCCTACATGATCAGATGTAAGGGCTACCGCCTTTCTGATGAGGAGGTCAGATGTGAGTGCCGACCTTTCTGACGAGTAGGTCAGATGTAAGGGCTACTTCCATTCTCTAAATGGAGGCACCTGGTCAGTTACCAGGAACCCTTAGTATAGGATTGAGTGCCTTTCTGACGAGTGAAGGTCAAATGTGAGTGCTAGACATTCTAATGAGTAGGTCAGATGTAAGGGCTACCAAAGACCTATGAGGAGATAGGCCTACACCCAGCATGAAAAAGGGCTGGCTCTGTAGAAATTCTTGTGACGAGAAGAATCATGAGATAGCACATATGATGATGACCCAGTGATGATCCAGATCGAGCTATGATCCAGATCCAGTTATGATGTCTTTGAGATGATCCAGATCAAGTGATGATTCAGATCCAGTAGTGATGATCCAGACCCAGTGATGATGACCCAGTGGTGATCTAGATCGAGTGATGATCCAGATCCAGTGATGGTGATCCAAATCCAGTGATGATCTAGATCCAGTGATGATGATCCAGTGATGATCCAGATTGAGTATGATCCAGTGATGACGATCCAGATCTAGATGAAGATGACTTGAAGATGAAGATGACGATGACCCAGATGATATAGAGAAGAAGAGTTGTGCTGAAAATTGTGTCGAGAGAATACCTTCCTAGTTAAGAGGGAGTATTGATGTATATGTAACTTTGGAATGTATTCACTTGTATTTCTTATGTATTGTAACCCGATGTTTATTCTGGGATGTATTTGTAATGTACTTGAGTCATGTCATGCCCCGATGTTCCAATCGGGAAGATCTATAATGTAAACAAGTCATGTCAAGTCATTGTGGGTAACCCTCCTATTGTCTAAGGGTTAAAGTCCCTACAGTTCCGAGGCACTAGGGTTATTAGACTCTCCTAGAGAGGTCATCCCTAGTACGGTTTTAGTCATGTCGAGATTAGTATAAATAGAGAGCTATCCTCTCTATTTAGTACACAACTCATACACATTCAAGTGTAGTGCATAGTTGAGGAAGGAGAAGACACTGGGGCTAGATAGAAAGAAGGTTATTGTTGTCGGGAGATCATCTTACTATTTTGGGGTTTTAATTTTGGTGTTGATTCTATCTCTGAGGAAGTTGTGGGGTTTTCTCCATTTATGGTTTCCCCGATGAAAAACACTGTGTTCATTCTCTCTTGTGTTTGATTGTTGTGCTTGTTTTTCTCTCAGTTAAAGATCCTAATGTTATACTAGCTTAATGTTAAAAATCTAACACATACACATTCCAAAAGAAAAGAGGACAAAGTTAGATCCTTCAGGAAGGAAGGGGATATTTGTGGGATACTCTGAAAGCTCGAAGGCTTACATAATATACTTTCCAGGATTCAAAAAGATCGACATCAACCGGGACGTAACATTTGACGAAGACTCAGCTTCGAACAAATCCAGAAAGAGACCTGCTGAAGAACTTGTAGAAACAGAAGTACCCAAAATTCATGACACAACCATTAACTAAGAAATTCCAGAAGAAGATCGAGAAATAGAAGAACCTCAAGAACCTGTAGATCCACCTCATGAGAAGAATCCTCACAAGAGGAAACTTGCTTGGGTACGAGAATCTATACAAGGTGCAAAAATATATGGGGCTCCAGAAGAGACACATAGAGAAATGAAAAGAACCAGGTCCTACTCCGGTTATGTAGCCCTATTATGTGACTTCATTGATAAAGAACCTTCCAACTATGAAGAAGCGGCAAAAAAGAAACAATGGAAGGATGATATGATTGAAGAGTATCAATTGATCATGAAGAATGATGTTTGGGATGTTGTCCCAAGACCAGAAGGGAAGTCTATTGTGACTTCCAAATGGATCTATAAGATCAAGCATGCTACAGATGGTAGCATAGAGAAATATAAAGCGAGATTTGTGGCTCGTGGTTTCTCCCAGAAAGAAGGAATAGATTATGAAGAAACTTTTTCTCCTGTAGCCAGATATACTTCCATCATATCAGTACTTGCTTCAACTACAGTAATGAAGTGGAAATTATACCAGATGGATGTCAAGACAGCTTTCTTGAATGGTGTAGTAGAAGAGGAAGTATATGTGGAGCAGCCACTCAGTTTTGAGACACATGACAAAGAGACTCATGTGTGTAAGTTAAATAAATCCATATACAGTTTGAAACAGGAACCCAAGATATGGTACGGCAGAATTGACAGCTTCCTATCTAGTTTGGGCTTTACCAAGAGTAAAGCAGATTCCAACCTTTACTACAAGGTTGAACAAGGGAACCCAGTGATACTCCTACTATATGTAGATGATCTATTTCTAACAGGTGAGGATGGGTTGATTACTGATACAAAGAGGAAGCTTGCTGCTGAGTTTGAAATGAAGGACTTGGGTATGATGCACTATTTTCTAGGCATGGAGGTGTGGTAAAATGCAGATGGAATTTCCTTGGGACAAGGGAATTATGTAGTATAGATCCTGAAGAGGTTCAGGATGATAGACTGCAAATCCATGACCACACCTATGGCATTAAACCTGAAGCTATTGACTGATGCTTCATCAAAAGTGGTTGATGCTACAATGTATCCTCAGATGATTGGGTCCTTGATGTACCTGACAAATACGAGACCAGATATTTTCTTTGTTGTGAACACATTGAGCCAGTTCCTGATGGATCCGAGACATGTTCACTTGATTGCAGCAAAGCATATTCTGAGGTACCTAAAGGGTACAACTGATTATGCGCTCAAGTATGAGGTGAATCAGAAGATTAACCTGGAAGGTTATGTGGATTCGGATTGGGCAGGAAGTGCCATTGATAGAAAGAGAACTCCAGGATGTTGCTTCAGCATGGGATCAGGCCATTTATAGAAAGAGCACTTCAGGGTGTTGCTTCAGTATGGGATCAGGTGTGATCTCCTGGTTTAGCAGGAAGCAATCCTATGTGGCACTGAGTACAGCCGAAGCAGAGTATGTTGCAACTTGTTCAGCTAGTTGTGAGGTAGTGTGGATGAGAAAGCTACTATTTGATTTATTTGATCTCTAGATGGATGCTACTTGTATATATTGCGACAACCAGAGCTGTGTGAAGCTATCGGAGAACCCAGTGTTCCATGACAAGTCAAAGCATATTGAGCTCAAGTACCACTATATCAATGATATGGTGCAAAGAGGAGCAGTGAAGCTCCAGTATGTTGCGATGAACAAGTAGATAGCTGATGTACTAAACAAACCATTAGCCAGAGTAAAGTTTGACTACTTCAGGGAGAAACTTGGTCTTCTTCAGATCGAGGTTCCCTCCAAAGGGAATTGATGTGTCCGTTGGCCTTTCTAACATAGTGGAAGGCTGAGCTTCACATGATCATATACAAGTGCAAAGATGCTCTGATTTGATTGTGGTTTGTGTTACCACATGATCAGTGCAGAGATATTCTGATGTGATTGTGGGATGTGTTCCCACATGATCAGTGTAGAGCCATTCTGATGTGATTGAGGGATATGTTCCCACATGATCATATATAAGTACAGAGATGCTCTGATGTGATTGTGGGTTGTGTTACCACATGATCAGTGCAGAGATATTCTGATGTGATTGTGGGATGTGTTCTCACATGATTAGTGCAGAGTCCTTCTAATGTGATTGAGGGATCTTTTCCCACATGATCGGACGTAAGTGCAGCGCCTTTCTAACATGATGAGGTCAGATGTAAGTGCAGAGCCTTTCTAACATGATGAGGTCAGATGTAAGTATAGCGCCTTTCAGATATGATGAGGTCGGATGTAACTATAGAACCTTTCTGACGTAATGAGTTCGGATGTAAGTGCAGAGCCTTTCTGACATGATGAGGTCAGATGTAAGTGTAGAGCCCTTCTAACAAGATGAGGTTAGATGTGAGTGTTGGGCCTTTCTGACATGGGTTTTGGATGTGTTCCTCCCATGGTTAGATGTGAGTGTTGGGCGTGCCTTTCTGACATGGTTCTTGGATGTATTCCTCCCATGGTCAGATGTAAGTGCTAGGTTGGCCTTTCTAACATGGTTCATTCCATCATCATATATAAGTGTTGAAGACAATGAAGACCTACATGAAGGCTAGGCCTACAACCAGCATGAAAAAGGGTTGGCTCTATAGAACTTCCTGTGACGAGTAGAATTGAGATAGCACCAGTGATGATGACCCAGTGATGATCTAGCAGTGACGCTCCAGATAAAGTGATGATCTAGACTTGATGATGATCTAGTAACGATCCAGATCAAGTGATGATCTAGTGACGATACAGATCAAGTGATGATCTAGACTTGATGATGATCTAGTAACGATCCAGATCAAGTGATGATCCAGTGACGATACAGATCAAGTGATGATCAAGTGATGATCTAGACTTGATGATGATCCACTGATGCTCCAGATCAAGTGATGATCCAGTGATGATTCAGATCCAATGATGATCCAGACTTGATAAAGATGACTTAATTATGAAGATGTCTTGACGATGAATATGACTTGAAGATGAAGATGACCTAGATGATACAGAGAAGAATACTTATGCTAATAAATTGTGTCAAGAGAATACCGTCCTAGTTAAGAGGGAGTGTTGATGTATTTGTAACTTTGGAATGTATTCACTTGTATATCTTATGTATTGTACCCCGATGCTTATTCCAGGAAGTATCTGTAATGTAATTCAGTCATGTCATGCCCTAGTGTTCCGATCGGGAGATTCAATAATGTAAACAAGTCATGTAAATTCATAGAGTATAACCCTCCTTATTGATCAAGGGTTAAAGTCCCCACAGTTGAGGGGGCCTAAGGTTATTAGACTCTCCTAGAAAATTCAGCCCTAGTGAGTTATTGTCAAGTTAGGAATTAGTATAAATAGAGAGGGAGCCTCTCTATTTAACACACATTTATACACAGTCATTCACACTCACTTATAGCGCATAATTGAGAGAGAGAGAGAGAGAGAGAGAGAGAGTATTTTTGTTGGGAGATCATCTTGTCTTTGGGTTTTACTTTTGGTGTTGATTCTATCTCTGAGGAATTTGCAGGGTTTTCTCCTTTATGGTTTCCCCGAGGAAAATATTTGTGTTCATTGTCTCTTGTGATTGATTGTTATGCTTTTTATTCTCTCAGATAAGATCCTAAGATCATATATCTTAAATGTTAAAAATATAACATATCTGAGATAACAGTCAAAGCATATACATATGAATTATGAACCATTAAACACTCATTTCAGACATGAAGGAATACATAATGAAAGGGTATAACAGGAAAACATTCACGGTAAGAAAGGAAATACGGACTGTAATCATAAACAACGCATGAATCCTGGAAGAAAAGGCCAGCTTCAGTTCTGTAATTTATTAAGATAAGTCTCAAAATACACAACTCAGTTCTCATGGGTTCCAACCCTTTTTCCATACAACTTAGAGTTTCTTATACAATTGCTCCATGAGCTTAAATAAAATCAACTTCTAAAAATAGGCCTAATTGCCTTTACATGTGTCATTCGACACTTATTAACTACTAATAGCTTTTAGAAAATAAATTAATTCCTAATAACTATTCTTCAATATCCAATTCTCCATAATATTCATATCTTCAAGCATGCAACATGTACTTGGTCCTCCCGAACTTTTCTATTGTCTTCCATTGGTCTACAGATGGCAGCTCCAAAGTGGACATCTCCTTTGCTAACACGCATAATTCTATATGGTCCTTGTAAGAATAATTTTGTAAATGAGAACATGCTTCCTTGAAAGAAAAGAACGCTTCAAATTCATCTACCAGCTTTTCAACAATTGTCTTTCCATATAACGATTAGTTCATATCAGTGAAATTGGTGTGATCCAATCCACACTGAATCAAATTTTCTGGGTACCCCTTTTGAGTCAGCATGGTGCCCTTTTCTTCCCAAAAGAATGGGAATCCTTTCTTAAATAAGGGATCAAACATATCTTTGAAGAACTTCATTTTATGTACCATAATATCAATTTTGGTTTGGACTGTGTCTAAATGATGATACTTATTCACTACCTTCCTGGCCCGAGTTACAATTGATATTATGTCCTTAATATTTAGATTTTTTTAATCATCCTCTGTCAGTCCATTGAAAAATTCGATGGCATTGTTGGCATAATCAATTGGCTTCTTATTTAGTTTATCCCTAACTATTGTCATAATTTTCCTGGATGACTAAATCATAGCCTCTTTATCCAACATATAGTCAAGGTAGGGTATCAACTTTCCTGCTTCTATAATGATGGCATCCCAAATGATATGTTTTCCCCCCTGCATTGATGATTGACCTGTTACCTGTTTCATGAGCTTATCATTCTTATTTTGTAATTCATGGCATTTAGCTTCCAAAGCCTGGAATTTGGATTCCCACACCTTTCTCTTTTGTTCCCTTTTTAATGACAAGTTCTCTAAATTCTTATTCTTATTTTTCAATCTAGTTAGCTCTAATTATTTTAGGCTAATGTGTGACATAACCTGGACAACGGTTTTCTCACTGGATTCAGTTGTAGGAGGAACAATTATGCCTTCTAATTCGTTCTCCTTGTCTTGTAAGTCCCTTTCATTATCCTGCATTTTCCTTTCCATTTCATCATATTTTATTTTGGGTCTTCTCACTCTCAACTACAAGGGTCATGTCTTGTTTCCATTGTTTCTCTTTTTTAGCAAAATTTAATAATTTATCCTTACAATCTATTAACTCGCCACTCATGCTTTCTTTTTCCTTCTCAAGTTTAGCTAATTCAAATGCATGTATCAATTGTGTAGAAGGTATCTTCAATTTATTTTTAAACAGTTGAATGGCATTCTCTTTTTCATTTAGAAATTTATGTATCCCTGCTCCTTTATCTACTTGGCTCTCAGCAACCAGAGATCTATCTGTAATTTCTTTATTTGTTCCTGGTGGGATTTGTTCTACACATTCTCCTATCTCAATTAATTCTTTATTCTGCTTTTACTAGTCTGCAACTTTGACAATTTCAAGTTAACTTTCAACATATCAAAAAACCGAATATCTCATGTTTGCTTGTGCAGATGTATCATGTTAGAGATAGGGATGTTTTCCAAATTCATCTTCATTTCAGCAACTCTTTTCTTGGTTGCTAAGTCTAGGTGAAAAGTGTTCTCGGAATAATCTCTAACAGTAATAAGAGATACATCTTGACTAGAGATTTTCCTTACTTCTGAATATAACTTTAAATATTCTTCTAAAGACATGTCTTTAGTCTCTTTATACTTCTCCAACAATTATGTCTTATTTTTAAATTGAGATGTGGAATCAGCTGGTGTATCAGCGAATGCATATTCCTTCACCTCAAAGGCGGGCCCTTCCCCTTTCATATTTTTCTTATCTTTTTCTTCTTCTGTAACTTGGACAAGTTGTCCTTCTACTTCAGTTCTTTGATTCTTTGGAGTCCTGGCAGTGTCCTCCTCTTCTGTATCCATGGCATTTGAAAATACTCTCTTGTTGGTATTTTCTGAGCAAACAGATAAGGGTGTAATTGTTTCAACTACTGAGACCAAGTTGGAACTACTAGATTGTACTGAAGTAATTTCTCTCACATAAGAAGTTGAATCTTCCTGCATATTAATATCCTTTTGAATTTCATGAGGATAATCAGACTAATTTGCAGTCTTTGCTAATCCAGCTGCCTCATCATGATCAAAAGGATTTCTTTTCAGAGCCTTTCTTCTGTTTGAAATAACATGATGGGGGTCATAATTAATAGAAGCTTATGTCAAAAAACGCATCTCTTTCAGCAAACTCTCGATCACTGGAAGAGGGGATTTATTTTTTATGATAAAAGGGCCTACAGCCCATGGATATCTGATCTCAGTGTAATTCTTGAAATTTAAAAAGTGTTTAGTCTCCACTATCAATTTTTGTCAGATCAATTCCATTGAAAACACTCTAGGAGTCAAGAATGTAGGAAATAAATAAGGCTGATGAACAAAGCCATGCAACCTAATCATCGTCTCTTGCTCAAACAAAAACAAATCACCAATCCTTTTCTCTGGAGAAATATGCAATGTATTTTTCATTTCTGACAGTACCCTAGGAAAATTCTTTTGAAAAATAGCATTGTATACTTCAGACATGAGGAAATTCATAAACTTGGAGTAATCCCTACTCATTTCCTCAGTAAGAACCATCTCAGGTAGCTATAAATTCTCCTCATTAAATGACATAAACATTTTCAGTAAATAGGACTGAACTCTGAAAGTCTTGGTCTTGTCAAAATCCATTAACTGAAGAATGAATGTTCTCGACTAAGAATTCATCAAATTTCAGGCATGAAGTTTGCATCAACTGACTGGACTCTTCATACTCAACTGGACAAATACTCAAAACAAACAATAGACTCATAATGGGCTCACTAACATACTTGTCTATATCTAACCCTAAAAATTGACTCATTAAGGTCAAAATACACTAGATTTCTTCGTTAAAAATATTTTCATCCACAAGGAAAGGATGGTTTTGTAGCTAGACATCTGGTTTGAAACAACTCTTGAAGAATTCATGTTTCTTCTCTATTGCAGACTCCTTAAAATATTGGACTATAGACTCTTCATTGTATTCTTTAAACTTTAGGGTGAACTCAACAAGGACTGACAGGATTTTTCTAATAACCAAAGGATTGTCAGGACAAAGGATTTTTGAGCTGGCATATCCATTACTACTCTTTGAGAGGGGGAATAATTGTTGGCACACCAATCAATGAACTCGGGGCAATTTAGAGTTTGGTTGGTATTGAAATAATAAAAATAATACTAGTAAACGGTATAGATATTTGTTCCTTGATATTTTAGAAGATTTAATTTTTGTTTGACAGTATCAATAGGACCATTAAGAAAAATGGTGTCAAAAACTTCTGCATCCTTGTCTTCAAATAGTTCTTCAATTTTATGGTATTCTAAATTCAGGGCTTCTACATTCCCAACTTGAGCCATTTTAAATACTTCCAATGGAGACAAAAAGGTATACCTAGTGTAATGAAAATTCATTTAAGGACATTGTGTGAGTTGGTTGCTTCCACACAGTCCTTAGCTTTCATTTTCCAATGCAGGAGAATAAACTAATTCCCTAATTCCATGTGCTAGGTACTTTTATATTTTTTTATATTCATATAAGCCTTGCACCTTCTATAGTGGAAACAATTCTCATCCTTCCATCTAGCATGATTCATTATGTGACGTTGATCATTTTTCCAACTTAATCCTCTGCTTCCCTCCATTACAATGCTACCTCCCTTATCCTTCACGCAGATCACAATTTCATATTGAACTATAACCATTGATCTGAATGCGGATCTTTCTAAGTCATTGATCTTCATCTATTTTAAATAATTTTGCATATTTCCTTCCATAGTCAGAGGGAGCATGTTATATTTGTGAAATTATTTTGAATCATAGATCATCCCCAAATCTAATATGCACCATTCATTTCCCATACCCTTTTACTTCATTTCACAGATCCGCAAATTTTCTTCTTCCTCGCACCTTCATCTTGCAAAATCACTGCCAGTCATAGATATGCATCTGCTTAAATCCTCACCCTTTATTCTATCTCCCCTTTACCTTCATTACGCAACCTCCATATTTCTACTCTTCCTTGAACTTTTGAATTGCGAAATGATCTTCAACCATAGATCTCAATCTTACCTGAATCTCAATTTTCCAATGATGCGGTCTACACCACATTTCACAACTTTGGAAAGTTCCTTTCTCCATGCATCTTCAATCTGTGAAATGATTTATGGCTGTAGAATGAGTTTAGAGTTTAATCTAAACCACCAGAAGATAAAGCTCCTACCCGGTTTTGTAATCCTCCAACATGACTTACCCCTTGCTAGTTCTCATTGTGAAATCATCCTAAACCATGGATCAAGAATATTCCTAGATCTCCATGATTCAAGTTTGTTGGGCCTACCAGATTTTGTAGTTCCAAAAATTTCATTTACTTGTGCATTTTGCACCTGCAAAATCAATGCATGGCATTGATCTATCTCCCCCCAAAATCACAGCCGTTAAAACATGTGGAACCTACAGGATTTCATAGATTGAGAAATATAATTATCCCATGCAAGTTGTCACTGTGAAATAAATCTCCGTCATAGATCCTTATCAGTAAATGATATTGACCTTCGAAACATGTGGAGCCTACGAGATTTCACAAATTTGAAAAGTTCATTTCCTCGCGCATGTTGATATTGAAAAATACACTCTAGCCGTATATCTTCAACATCATATGATCTCAGCCATTGAAATATGGAGGGCCTACAAGATTTCATGCATCCGGTAAATTAATTTCTCCTTGCATGTTCGCTCAGCGAAATCTTTGTCCTTCGTCAATCTGTCTCCATCTATCCATCCAACGGTTGATCCTTCCTACAAGTTAACCCTCTTCTGTCAATATCAAAAAAAAATTAGAGTGAGCATATTACCTTGGCAAAATCATCTACAGCTTTTTATCTTATCTGCTGCACATATAGGCCCTCCATTCCTGTAACCATATAACCTTGAGAAGATTTTCTTATTCATGCACATTTACAAGGTTAAAACTTAGTATTTTTCAATTATTTTGTATTCCAGACGTAAGAATAATCCTTCAGAACACATCGAGAACCTTATTAACACTCTTAAAGGTGATATAATATGAAAAAAATTCAGACCTTACTCTTCCTTTCACTGGCCTAACCCCCTTCCAACCATTTATCCCAAAATACTGTTAACACCTTCTATTTGGGCATATCCTTTTCACACTATCTATGCTTTGTTTCTGCTTACATGTACATCTTCATTAAGCTTGTTTATAAAAACCCACTTTGTACCAATCGTATTTTTATCCTTTGGTCTTGGCACAAATTCCCATGTTTAATTCTTCTCTATTTAATCTAGTTCATCTTCCATAGACTTGATCCACTATTCATAATTTATGGCTTCTTTAAAGCTGCTTGGTTCAACTGTGGATACCTTGTTCTAACATCTGAGCTTTTCTTGTATTTATGGTTTCTATTCCAACACTCTTTTCCCCAATGATTATTTTTGGTGAATGATTCTTTTGAATGTGACGATTTGGTGTCTTGAAAGGTGTTTGAAAGTTTTGTTGAGTCCTAGAGGGAGTCTGAAGATTCTGTTGATTTATTTATTCTTGTTCTCCACCTAGCTGCTCTTCTTCTTCTTGTTTTTCTTCTTCCTCCTCTGCTTCAAACTTTTATTCGTCATTTTCATGTTTGTCAATGATGGTTGAATCTATGTTTTCCTTCTCTTTCTTTGGTAGGATGATTTCATCAAGTTTCACATTTATGCTTTCAATTATCTTGTTGAGTCTTAAATTATAACACATGTATGCTTTAATTTTTCAAGAGTACCCAACAAATATGCCTTAATTTACTCGAGAGTCAAATTTTCCAATTTTCTTATCATCCCCTTTTATGTAGCATTTGCTTCCAAACACCCTAAATTTTTTTACATTGTTGGGTCTTCCTTTCCATAGTCCATATGGTGTTTGATCATTGTTACTTCTAACCAATGCTTTGCTCAATATGTGAATAGTTGTATGTATTGTGTGTACCCAAAAGACTTCATCTATTTGTATGTACTGCTTGTTCCCAAAAGAATTCACTTGATTGACGATAAAATGAAATGTTTTTCCCTCTATTTATAAACTTCATCGTGATCTAGTAGCTTCTTTTACTATCTCCTTAAGTTCATCCTTAATTTGTGGATTTCCATATTTTAAGGGGTCTCAAGGGTTAGTACCCTACCTCAAGACTCCATCATGACACTTCGTGCCAAAACTTCAATGTCACTCCATATGTTCTCCAAAGGGGGATCTAGGGCTTGACCACATAATCATACTTGGTGGATACACCATTATTTCTTGTGGAGATCCTTACAAGTTCAAGTGTTCTAGTGGGCCAAAGTACCAGAACTTTCAGGGTCATGTGGACCAAGCATTATTAATTTAGGGCTACTTTAAGATTCAAACCAACTTGCTTCAGACCAACTTTGGGGACTCTTTAGGTCCTTCTCCACCATGGGTCATGTAACCCTAGACTCATTATTTCAACAATTCTTAGGGGTAACCTCAGATACTTCTTTAGGGTTTTGATCCATATGTGTATATCATAGAGTGTCTTCTCGTGAGGGGCATGCATAACCACTACACCATAAGGGGACCGCTTTGGAGGACATATACATATAGATTTTGACATCAATGGAAACTTTATTCAACAATTTTGAGTTTGGAAAGTGGAGATATCGTTGATTTAAAATGAACTATTTTTTATAATTTTGGTGACGAGCGTGAAGATTTTTGAGCGAATATCTTCTTACAATGTAGTCATCCTTAAACCAAAAATTGAATCACAACAAATGTATAGAACATTTAAACTTCAGAAATAACAAAAATAAATTCACTATAAGAATAACACCAAGGTATAGACAAACCCTTAAGGTAGGGTTACACCATCAAATACTCCTTAAGGAGGGAATCACTCCACAATACATGCTTGTACAATAATAATCATCAACATTACTAATACAAGGATTATCATATCTATTTATACTTTCTCATGAGTATGCTTAGAGCCCAATGCCTTATTATTATATTATTGCTTATAACTAACCCTCAACCTCCAAGTGGACCATATTCCATTACCAAAGGCCACCTTACATTAATTATTCCCATTGGATGCACATAACATATATTATTTCCATTTGGGTACCCATTACATCATTTATTCCCCTTGTATACCTCCCTAGGTACCCCATATTATTTCCCCTTAGGTATATAACAAAAAAGTACTCTCAGATGAAGAAGTAAGTCCTCTTTGGAGAGAGCATCAACTTGCTAGTTTTATTCTCTGTAAATGTGACAGATTTTGAAAGTATCATCGGTCCTAAATATATTCTTAAGATGTATTGCAAAATATTTTGATCTAATTTATAAATCCATTGTTCATCTTGCATCCATTTGAAACCTAAATAAGAGTCCCCAAACACTTGAATGTCTATTACTCCGTAATAAAAAATAAGCTTTAAAAGAAGTCTTAAAGTCCATCCCAACCATATTATTTGAACCCTTTCCCAAATTAGCTATAAAATAAATATATCATGTGTCTGTGAAATGTATTCGTTCCCTAATTCCACACACCTATCCTTGGTATGAATCATCAAAAAATTATAGCAACACATTTTATCAATTTAAAGGGTGCCTATTTACCTTACTTGTTTTAGACTAGAATCTTCCTTATAGAAGTTATAAATTGCAACTACTTGTGCAAATACCTGAACAGTATGAATAGGCCTATTTTCAAACAAACTTGAGTTCCTTACTAGCCACACAACCCATAATACTAATAAAGTAAAATACCTATATTTCCTAATCTCTTGAGTCTTTTAAACCACTAATGAAGACATTCTTCAATAGTTAATCCCAACCAAATATTATGTATCTTCTTCCAATTGCTAACATACTACCAAACCTACTTGGAGAAAGGATAATGGACAATTACATCAGAAGTTGTATCCTCCTCATCTCTATAGAGGACACAAAACCTAGGTCCTTGAATATTTATTCTCTAGAGTTCCTCCCAAGTTAATACCTTATGGTTAATCACCAACCACATAAAAAAATGGAGTTTTTATTCACCATACACAAGACCACAACCAAGCATAATGCTCATGTGCCTCGACTATTAAAACATATAATATTAGTTTTGCACTATAGTACCCCCTATCTATACCACTTCCATATCAAACTATCAATGTTGTCTCACATTCAAATAAGCACTTTTCTCAAGACAACCACAAATTATTCCCACAATCCTTCCCATTCTCCTTGAAATCCTAAGTAATTTGATGATTTCCATCCCATTGGCCATAAGTTAGTTTCTTATGCATCTACTACTTGATTTAAGTATCACATCTCCTTAGCTTGAAGGTAACTTACCAATTCTGCAAGTATTTGTATTTCTTGTCCACAACCTATTATGGAATCTTCCCCCACCCTTGTTGCAACTCCATTTCTTGTTTTCCATGCCAACAAGTTTCCAACCATTGGCCAAGTGGACACAATTGGGTTCGATTGAATTGATCCATTTTTTGAAGATTTTCCTTCGTAATTAACCAATTTAAAAGTGAGTCTAACACCATATATTTTTCAATATCAATGTATTCCATAGGTTATCCTTTTTAATTAAATTCCATATTGTTTTTCGAACTAGAGCATGTCCAAGAACATGAACATTTTTTTAAATGTTGTCCCCCTTCTCCTTTCGGCTTAGACATGGATATCCAATTTATCCAATGAGGTCTAGATTTCCTCTCACCCTCTCCATAAGAAATTGAAATATATTTTTCTTAATATGTCTAGAACTCCCTTAGGAGTATGCACCATATATTGCTAATACATTGGGATTGCCTCCAACATGGATCTGACAAGAATCTATCTTCCACCCCGATGATAACCAATGATTACAAAAAATTGATATTTTATTCTCTTCCCATCCAATCAACCATTATTGATCTAGTTTTTCAGATGACTTGAGTTTTAATTTCAACCCAAATATTTAAAAACTTCACTAAAATTGATCAATTGAAACTTAAATAGAGATGATAGCTGATGTTCTAGCCTCCGCGCCAAATCATTAAAACGTGAAATTATTGAACCATTGATCTACAGGAAATGAGAGGAATTGAAAGTTATAATTGTGCAGTGGAATAGTAAGAACAATGTACACTGAACAAGACAAATTTCAAAGAAAACTAATTAGAATTGATCAGTAAATTACAACATTAATCTTCATTAATCCCAGTAGTATAAAACAGTGTTACAATAAGGATAATTCGAATCATGTGGATTAGATTCTAATCTACAAACTAAACCTCACTAACTGGCTAACTAGGAGTGTCTAAATCACTCCATGGGAGCCACTAGTCTAACTCTGGTTAACTAAATGAGTCTGACAATCAATTAAACTAGTTAAACCAGTTAAACTGACAAGGTAGGTGGAAAAAGGCACCACTTCCCCATGCAGCCATGCAAAACTGGCACTAGACTAACTGAGAGTGATCTAACTAAATGTAAGTGAAGGTTGACTCAACCTAACTAACTACCTACCACAACCAACTAATGGAGGTTGTTGGTTTCACTCATAGTGGATCCTAAAATGTAGATAATGGTCTCAGAGGCACCTAAACTTGTGCATGAACATACAGTAAGTGGCATTTAACCTCTATATGTGTTCCCCATACTCCAATACAGTAATCATGTATCCCTATGCTAGAAAATATGATCAAATATACTATATATGGACAAGGGAGGATTATATAATCCTAGCACACCCCCCCCCCCCTTAATCCTGACTTAGACAAGTTTGGGCCCTAGAAACTAGGCCAAAAATGACCCATACAATCTTAAAGAAATAAAATCGGCTTAATAAACCAAGGGAAATGGGGAAAACCTCGTGGGAAAAAAACCCCCTCAAAATAAGCAGTGAATCAGGAAAACAAGCTACGATCTCAACCTCTTTAGAGAAGTAATGAAAAATATTGGTTCTCCTGTGCATCAGCATCCTAGGACTGTGCATGTGAACCTCTCCAAACTAAATGATTATGTCTAGAGGAATTTTCCTCTTTGGAAGAAGTAGAATATGCTCAACCGAATCAAGAGCATAGACAACTGCAAGATGAAAAGTGGACCCATGTAGAGCAATTGAGATCAACTAATGAGAGAGAAAAAGTGCTTGAGAAATAGAACCATGTGAGGTAAACACAAGTAGCTGATATATTTCATCCTTGAACATTGAACCATGTGAGGTAAAATCAGCTCAAAGTGTTAGGAGCAAGTGTCCAGGCGAATGCGGAATGTCTCCATCTTTACTAGTTCTGTGAGGAAAGAAGCATCTGATCAAGTAGGAAGGTAGAGAAGTCCTAGGATTGTGGAGAGGGAATGCTTTAGATCCATAATCTGATATAGCTTCTAAAATAACCAATGGTTCACAAAATATAATATCAGTAAACTCATGAGAGAAAACTGACATCAAATCCCCAGCAACAATTTTGAAAGAGACTTGAGGTACTTGATTTTTCACACCAAAATTGATGAGAATTGGAGGCTCTTCAATTTTAAAACTAGAACCAAATAAGGCCATATCAGATCCAAGAGTGTGGAACAAAGGTTCCAAGTGCTCCACTGAGATGGTAGATGCACAATTTTCTCCTTCTTCAACAAAACTCTGAGTATCGGTGCAAGCAATCATGTAGGAATTTGTTGGAAGCTCTATATCAATGAGAGTGAATGGATTACTCCTAAAATATGATATTTTTTCCAAAAAAACCAAAATATTACTTTTCTGCACACCAGCAGCAACATTAGAGAGAGAAATCAAAATTCTATTTATTTTATGAAGCAGTCAGTAGCAAACTTCGCATAGAATTTAAAATAGAAGAATCATTGTAGAAAGCTTGAGTAGAATGGAAGGAGAGTTTTTATTCAATAACAGAGATTCAAATGTATTCTTCTAGATCATCTATATGAGAATATGAGGTATCAAATATCTCATAAACTTCTGGAGCAGCAGGAGAATGAGTCACTCAAAAAATACTTTCTTCAGTTCGAATTTACTATGTTTAAGATTTTTCTTCTTCTTCATCTTGAACAACTTCATTAGAGAGAATAGAGGCCAAGAATTTTAAATAAATAATTCTTGTGGTGTTGGGTGTGCTCACCAAATTTCTATAATAATCCTCATTGTGCATGCCAAATGTTCTATCCAATTCTATCCAGAGATCCTTTAGGTATTCCGCAGAATCAATAAGGTAGTGCAAGCTTGGAGAAAAGGCCAGACATATTATTCCAAAATATATATCACCGTCATTGATCTAGTCATTCTCATCTTCATAAGACTCTTTACCAAGTCCAATAGATACCTCATAGGGACCTTGTCTCCTTAGAGATGAAATCATCTTCAATCTCCATTCTGAATATCTTGTGAATGGAGTAAGAAGAGGAACTAATAATCTCGAATCCATATTGAAATTGTACCTATCACTGTAAAACAAAACACTTCGCAATCATGTCAGTTTCAAGCCTTTCCACCCTGAAATGTACACTTTCTCAGATTCTATCACACCTGTATAGACTTCTATGAACAGGATTCAGAGGGAGCAAGGCTATCATTCTAGGATTTATGTGGAAACTCGTCTGCTTCTAGTGTACAATGGAGATCATACAAGACTTGTTGATAGCTTGGACAAGGCTCTGATACCATGTTAAATTATTGAACCATTGATCTGTAAGAAATGAGAGAAATTGAAAGGTATAATGGTGTAGTGGAATAGTAAGAACAATGTACACTAAACAAGACAAATTTTAGAGAAAACTAATAAGAATTTATCATTAAATTACAACATTAATCTTCATTAATCCTGCTAGTATAAAACTGTGTTACAATAAGGATAATTTGAATCATGTGGATTAGATTCGAATCTACCAACTAACCCTAACTAACTAGCTAACTAGGAGTGTCTAAATCACTCCACGGGAGTCACTAGTCTAACTTGGTTAACTAAATGAGTCTGGCAATTAGTTAAATTAGTTAAACCAGTTAAACTAACAAGGTAGGTGGAAAAAGGCACCACTTCCCTATGCAGCCATGCAAAACTGGTACTATACTAACTGAGAGTGTTCTAACTAAATGTAAGTGAAGGTTGACTCAACATAACTGACTACCTACCACAACCAACTAATGGAGGTTGTTGGTTGCACTCATAGTGGAACCTAAAATGTAGGGAATGGTCTCAGAGGCACCTAAATTCGTGCATGAACATGCAGTAAGTGGCAGTTAACCTCTATATGTGTTTTTCATACTCCAATACAATAATAATGTATCCCTATGCTAGAAAATATGATCAAATATAATATATATGGACAAGGGAGGATTATATAATCCTAGCACCCCCCCCCCCCTTAATCCTGACTTGGACAAGTTTGGACCCTAGAAACTAGGCCAAAATTCACACATACAATCTAAAAAAAATAAAATTAGCTTAATAAACCAAGGGAAATGGGGAAAACCTCCTAGGGAAAAAACCACCTCAAAATAAGCAGTGAATCAGGAAAACAAGCTACAATCTCAACCTCTTTAGAGAAGTAATGAAAAATATTGGTTCTCTTGTGCATCAACATCCTGGGACTATGCATGTGAACCTATCCAAACTAAATGATTATGTCTAGAGGAATTTTCCTCTTTGGAAGAAGTATAATATGCTCAACTGAATCAGGATCATAGACAACTGCAAGATGAAAAGTGGACCCATGTAGAGCAACTGAGATCAACTAATGAGAGAGAAAAAGGGCTTGATAAATAGAACCATGTGAGGTAACCCCAAGAAACTGATATTTTTCAGCCCTGAACATCGAACCCTATGAGGTAAAATCAGCTCAAAGTGTTAGGAGCAAGTGTCCAAGCGAATGCGGAATGTCTCCATCTTTACAAGTTCTGTGAGGAGAGAAGTATATGATAAAGTAGGAAGGTAGAGAAGTCCTAGGAGTGTGGAGAGGGAATGCTTGAGCTCCATAATCTGATATAGACTCTAAAATAACCAATGATTCACAAAATATAATATCAGTAAACTTGTGAGAGAAAACTGACATCAAATCCCTAGCAACAATTTTGAAAGAGACTTGAGGTACTTTATTTTTCACACCAAAATTGATGCGAATTGGAGGCTCTTCAAATTTAAAACTAAAACCAAATAAGGTCATATCAGATCCAAGAGTGTGGAACAAAGGTTCCAAATGCTCCACTGAGATGGTAGATGCACAATTTTCTCCTTCTTCAACAAAACTCTGAGTATTGGTGCAAGCAATCATGTAGGAATTTGTTGGAAGCTCTATATCAATGAGAGTGAATGGATCACTCTTAAAATATGATATTTTTTCCAAAAAATCCGAAGTATTAGTTTTCTGCACACCAGCAGCAACATTAGAGAGAGAAATCAAATTACTCTTCATTTGATGAAGCAACCAGTAGCAAACTTCGCATAGAATTTAAAATAGAAGAATCACTAGAGAATGCTTGAGTAGAATGGAAGGAGAGTTTTTATTCAATAACATAGATTCAAATGTCTTCTTCTGGATCATATATATGAGAATATGAGATATCAAAGATCTCATAAACTTCTGGAGCAACAGGAGAAGGAGTCACTCCAAGAATACTTTCTTCAGTTCGAATTAACTATGTTTAATATTTTTATTCTTCTTCATCTTGAACAACTTCATTAGAGAGAATAGAGGCCGAGACTTTTAAATAAAGAATTCTTGTGGTGTTGGGTGTTCTCACCAAATTTCTATAATGATCCTCATTGTGCATGCCAAATGTTCTATCCAATTCTATCCAGAGATCCTTTGGGTATTCCACAGAATCAATAAAGTAGCGCAAGCTTGGAGAAAATGCCAGACATATTATTCCAAAATCTCTATCACCGTCATTTATCCAGTTATTCTCATCTTCATAAGACTCTTTACCAATTCCAATAGATAACTCATAGGGACCTTGTCTCCTTAGAGATGAAATCATCTTAAATATCCATTCTGAATATCTTGTGAATGGAGTAAGAAGAGGAACTAATAATCTCAAATCCATATTGAAGTTGTACCTGTCACTGCAAAACAAAACACTTCGCAATCATGTCAATTTCAAGCATCTCCACCTTGAAATGTACACTTTCTCAGAGTCTATCACACCTAGATAGACTTCTCTAAGCAGGATTCAAAGGGATAAAGGCTATCATTCCAGGATTTATGTGCAAACTCGGCTACTTCTAGTGTACAATGGAGATCAGAAAAGACTTGTTGATAGCCTAGACAAGGCTCTGATGCCATGTTAAATTATTGAACCATTGATCTGCAGGCAATGAGAGAAATTGAAAGGTACAATTGTGCAGTGGAATAGTAAGAACAATGTACACTAAACAAGACAAATTTCAGAGAAACCTAATAAGAATTGATCAATAAATTACAACATTAATATTCATTAATCCCAGTAGTATAAAATAGTGTTACAGTAAGGATAATTCGAATCATGTGGATTAGATTCGAATCTACCAACTAAAACTGACTAACTGGCTAACTAGGAGTGTCTAAATCACTCCATGGGAACCACTAGTCTAACTCTGGTTAACTAAATGAGTCTGACAATCAATTAAACCAGTTAAACTGACAAGGTAGGTGGAAACAGGCACCACTTCCCCATGCAACCATGCAAAACTGGCACTAGACTAACTGAGAGTGATCTAACTAAATGTAAGTGAAGATTGAATCAACATAACTGACTACCTACCACAACAAACTAATGCAGGTTGTTGGTTGCACTCATTGTGGATCCTAAAATGTAGGGAATGGTCTCAAAGGCACCTAAAGTCATGCATGAACATGCAATAAGTGGAAGTTAACCTCTATATGTGTTCCCCATACTCCAATACATTAATAATGTATCCCTATGCTAGAAAATATGATCAAATATACTATATATGGACAAGGGAGGATTATATAATCCTAGCACCTCCCCCCCCCTTAATCCTGACTTGGACAAGTTTGGGCCCTAGAAACTAGCCCAAAATTCACCCATACAATCTAAAAGAAATAAAATCGGCTTAATAAACCAAGGGAAATGGGGAAAACCTCGTGGGAAAAAAACCCTCAAAATAAGTAGTGAATCAGGAAAACAGGCTACAATCTCAACCTCTTTAGAAAAGTAATGAAAAATATTGGTTCTCCTGTGCATCAACATCCTAGGACTGTGCATGTGAACCTCTCCAAACTAAATGATTATGTCTAGAGGAATTTTCCTCTTTGGAAGAAGTAGAATATGCTCAACCGAATCAGGAGCATAGACAACTACAAGATGAAAAGTGAACCCATGTAGAGCAACTGAGATCAACTAATGAGAGAGAAAAAGTTCTTGAGAAATAGAACCATGTGAGGTAAACCCAAGCAACTGATATATTTCATCCTTGAACATCGAACCATGTGAGGTAAAATCATCTCAATGTGTTAGGAGCAAGAGTCCAGGTGAATGCGGAATGTCTCCATCTTTACTAGTTCTGTGAGGAGAGAAGCATCTGATCAAGTAGGAAAGTAAAAAATTCCTAGGAGTGTGGAGAGGGAATGCATGAGCTCCATAATTTGATATAGCTTCTAAAATAACCAATTATTCACAAAATATAATATCAGTAAACTCATGAGAGAAAACTAACATCAAATCCCTAGCAACAATTTTGAAAGAGACTTGAGGTACTTGATTTTTCACACCAAAATTGATGAGAATTGGAGGCTCTTCAAATTTAAAACTAGAACCAAATAAGGCCATATTAGATCCAAGAGTGTGGAACAAAGGTTCCAAGTGCTCCACTAAGATGGTAGATGCACAATTTTCTCCTTCTTCAACAAAACTCTGAGTATTGGTGCAAGCAATCATGTAGGAATTTGTTGGAAGCTCTATATCAATGAGAGTGAATGGATCACTCCTAAAATATGATATTTTTTCCAAAAAATCCAAATTATTACTTTTCTGCACACTAGCAGCAACATTAGAGATGTAAATCAAATTCCTCTTTAGTTTATGAAGCAAACAGAAGCAAACTTTGCATAGAATTTAAAATAGAATAATCACTGGAGAATGCTTGAGTAGAATGGAAGGAGAGTTTTTATTCAATAACAGAGATTCGAATGTCTTCTTCTGGATCATCTATATGAGAACATGAGATATCAAATATCTCATAAACTTATGGAGCAGTAGGAGAAGGAGTCACTCCAAGAATACTTTCTTTAGTTCGAATTGACTGTGTTTAAGATTTTGCTTCTTCTTCATCTTGAACAACTTCATTAGAGAGAATAGAGCCTGAGACTTTTAAATAAATAATTCTTGTGGTGTTGAGTGTGCTCACCAAATTTCTATAATGATCCTCTTTGTGCATGCCAAATTTTCTATCCAATTCTATCCACAGATCCTTTTGGTATTCCGCAGAATCAATAAGGTAGCCCTAGCTTAGAGAAAAGGCCAGACATATTATTCCAAAATCTCTATCACCATCATTTATCCAGTCATTCTCATCTTCATAAGACTCTTTACCAAGTCCAATAGTTACCTCATAGGGACCTTGTCTCCTTAGAGATGAAATCATCTTCAATCTCCATTCTGGATATCTTGTGAATGGAGTAAGAAGAGGAACTGATAATCTCAAATCCATATTGAAGTTGTACCTGTCACTACAAAACAAAACACTTTGTAATCATGTCAGTTTCAAGCCTTTCCACCTCAAAATGTACACTTTCTCAGAGTCTATCACAACTCGATAGACTTCTCTGAACATGATTCAGAGGGAGCAAGGCTATCATTCCAAGATTTATGTGGAAACTCAGTTGCTTCTAGTGTGCAATGGAGATCAGACAAGACTTGTTGATAGCCTGGACAAGGCTCTAAGACCATGTTAAATTATTGAACCATTGATCTGCAAGAAATGAGAGCAATTAAAAGGTATAATTGTGCAGTGGAATAGTAAGAACAATGTACACTGAACAAGACAAATTTCAAAGAAAACTGATAAGAATTGATCAGTAAATTACAACATTAATCTTCATTAATCCCAGTAGTATACAACAGTGTTACAATAAGGAGAATTTTAATCATGTGGATTAGATTCGAATCTACCAACTAAACTTGACTGGTTGGATAACTAGGAGTGTCTAAATCATTGGTGGGAGCCACTGGTGGGAGCCACTAGTCTAACTATGGATAACTAAATAAGTCTGACAATCACTTAAACTAGTTAAACTAGTTAAATTGACAAGGTAGGTGGAAAAAGGTGCCACTTCCCCATGCAGCCATGCAAAACTGGCACTAGACTAACTGAATGTAACTGGAGGTTGACTCAACATAACTAACTACCTAAGACAACCAACTGATGGAGGCTGCTGGTGGCACTCAGAGTGGCTCCTAAAATGTAGGGAATGGTATTAGAGGCACCTAAACTCATGCATGAACATACAATAAGTGGTAGTTAACCTCTATGTGTGTTCCCCATACTCCAATACATTAATAATGTCTCCCTATGCTATACAAGATGATCAAATAGACTATATATGGACAAGGGAGGATTATATAATCCTAACATAAAATATATAGCATACTTACATTTATCTCTATACATATTACTTTGATGTAAATCTTCAATTTTTCCTTAAGTGTTATGACCTTTGAGATGGAACCATTGGTGAAGAACAAAATGGCATTGATGAAAACTAAGTGTGTTAGGTTGAAACCTTCACCAATTTATATGCCTTGTATATTTCAAGATCTTCGAGCTTTTGAAATTCACCTGTTAAGACTTTAAACTATAAGAACAAGAAGGGAGACAATTTATATCATTGGTACAGTCCCCTCTCAGGTCTAAAGAAGGATAAGAAAACTCGTTTATTAAAATAACATAATTGATAGAGGACACATGTCCCATTATCCAATTTACTAAATTTAGAGAGAAACCAATATGAAGTAGTAACAATTGAGGTATATCGGGAGGTCTTGTCATGTGCCTTTGAGAGGTCATGTTTAATTATGATTGCATTGAAATTCTTTGAATTTATCAAATTAAGTCCCTTGTGAGAAACTCCAATGACATAATGAATGTGCCTTCCCTCCAACCAACCAAACTGGAATGGAAATTCCAAAGATATATTTTATTTATTGATTTGATGTTTTTTACAAGGAGTACAATGCAGATTTATACAAATAAAGGGTCACCATTAAATGATGTGACCTATCAAGTCATTAATTAATAAATAACAAATTACTAACTAAGTTACTAAACTATATAGTTTTATTACTACACATCCCTCTCTGGAATACTTAGTCCATGAAGTATCGGTAAGGATGGGTGGCGCAAACAAAAATATTCATTATCCCATGTAGCTTCATCATCTGGTAAGTTTCTCCACTTGATAAGGTATTCATTGACTGATCTGGAGTGAAGTGTTCTGGTTTTAATTTCGAAAATGCATTCTGGTTCCAACACTAATTTTCCTTCATCAGCTAACATAGCAAATTCAGTTTGTATGTGAGTGGTTGAGCCCAATTTCCTCTTTAGGCATGACATATGGAATACATCATGTATTTTTCCTTTATTTGGGATGTATAGTTCATATCCCACTTGTCCGGTTCACTTTCGAACTTGATATGGGTCATAGAACTTGGGTGTAAGTTTATGATTTGTGGAACAAACACCCAATTACCCACTTTAAGCCAAACAAACACCCAATTACCCACTTCAAATTCTCGATCAGTTTTTTTTTAGTCTGCTTGTTGTTTCATGTGGTTTCTTTCTTGTTCGAGATAGTTCTTCAAAATACGGATGACCTCATCGGATGTCACTAGGTAATCTCTTGCTGCTGGAACTTTAAAATTGTTGATGACATATTCTCTTATTGTAGGAGGTGGATACCCATATAAGGCTTTCAAAGGTGATATGTTTGTTGATGTGTGATATGTACTATTGTACCACCATTCCGTAAGGTGTATCCATTGCACCATTGATTTTGTCGGTCGTTCACAAAATTCCTCAGGTATCCTTCAATGCATTTGTTTATCCATCTGTCTGGGGGTGGTACAAGGTACTCATAGTTAATGAAGTCGCAACTTGGTGGAACAATTCTTTCAAAAATTTGTTGGTAAATTTTGGGTCCCTTTCACTAACAATAACCTTGGGAAACCCATGGAGCTTAAATATATTCTTTACATAACTATATGTGACTTGGATTGCTTTTGCTTTGAATGAAATACTAATGAAATGAGCATATTTTGTTAGTACGTCAATGACTACAAATATACTATCCTTTCCTTCTGATATAGGAAGGTCGGTGATAAAATCTATGGATACCTCAGACTATTTTTGGGCTAGAATATGAAGGGGTTGCAGGAGACTGGGAGGAGCCATTGTTTCAAACTTTTTCCTTTGAAAATTATCGCATTCAACCACATATTTCTAGATATCAGTCTTAATTCCCTTCCAAAAGAAGGATTGTCGGGTATTGTGGTATGTTTTAAAGAGACCAACATGGCTCGGTTTTGCGGACTCATGGTTATCATTTAAGACTTTAGTTTTTAATTTTGATGAACTAGGTAAATATATTATTTGTTTGTACCATAGTATGTATTTTTCCCATGACTATTTGGAGTGTGTTTCCTTGTTGTTTTCAACTTCTTCAATTAGCTTCCTTGTCTCCGGGTCTTTCACATACTCACTTTGGACTTCTTAAATCCATTCAGGAACAACTATGGATATGGCACATAGTAAGGCATCACCCTCATTTTTTCTCGATAAGTTGTCTGCAACCCTATTATCCTTGCACTTTTTATACAAAATGTCGAAATCAAAGACTTGGATTTTGCTTACCCATTTCTATTGTTTGAAAGAGAGATTTTTTTTGAGTTAGAAAATACTTCAGGATGTTATGGTCTTTTTTAACAATAAAATTTTCCCTTAACAAATATTGCTTCCATTTAACAAGGGCATACATTATTGCCAACATTTCCTTGTCGTATATGGATTTTATTTGCTCACTTGGTTTTAAATTTCGGCTTTTGAAAGCAATGGGATGTTTATCTTGCATGATAACAACTCCTAATCCTATCCCTGAAGCGTCACATTCAAGGATGGATGTCTTTGTAAAATCATGAGTTGCTAACACTAGTGTGGATTTCATTAGGGTTTTCAATTGTCCAAAACAAGTTTCTACATCCTTATCCCATATAAAATCATCCCTTTTTAATAGTGATGTTACAATTTAGGCATAATTGCGAACAAATCTTCAATAATAACCCATTAGACCCAGAAATCATCTTAACGATGTAATTGAATTGGGGGGCACCAACTCTGTGATCACCATAACTTTTTGGGTATCGACCTTAATGTCATCGGTCGAAACAATTTTCCCAAAAAATTCTATTTCTTTTTTTCCGGAACTACATTTTGATTTGATAGCATAAAAATTTTTTTCTTCTAGAAGCTTCAATATTGTTTCTACATGCTTGAGGTGCGGGTTCCAATTTTTACTATAAATAAGGATATCATCAAAAAACACTAGCACAAACTTCCTTATGTAAGGGAGAAACAAGTCATTCATTACTGCTTGAAACATTCTTAGAGCATTGGATAATCCAAACGACATCACTCGAAATTCATATAAACCTTCATGGGTGCAGAAAGTTGTTTTGGGGACATCTTCTTCTCGAATACGGATTTGGTAATATCCTGATTTTAAGTTTATTTTAGAAAAAAAAATTGCACCATGTAGTTCATTGAGCAGTTGGAATTGGGAATTTATTTTTTATGCAGATCTAATACCAACTTGGAATGGAAATTCCAAAAGATATAAATTTTATTTATTGATTTGATTCTTTTTACAAGGAGTGCAATGCGGCTTTATACAAATCAAGGGTCACCATTAAATGATGTGACATATCAAGCCGTTAATTAAAAAATAACAAATTACTAACTAAGTTACCAAACTATTTAGTTTATTACACAAACTGCTATGGATAAATTATAATTGAGAGTAACGTTTTTAGTATGACCACCAACACTTTGGCTATTATTTTATAGGCACAACTATAGAGATCAATCATATGATATTCATTAAAATATGAGGGCTTGTCCACTTTTCGAATCAACGTAATGAAATTTGAGTTGAAGTTGGAATAATCCTTTCAAACAATCCTACCTCTTCAAGAACCCTCAATAAATCCCTACCCAACAGGTCGAAGAATCCCATAAAAAATTCTATTAAGAATCCATTTGGATTAAGGCATTTATCCTTACAAAAAGTGGTTAACATTTCCTATAGCTTGTCCAATCGTTATGCGCTAATTTCCAAAATATCATACAAGTAGAGAGAAAGAGTGACCCAATGTCTGGAGAATGAAATAAATAGATGAATAAGAAGCCTCTTCGAGGGCTAAACCTCCTTATATTATGTATCAAATGCACAATACAATCTGAGATTATCCTAAAACAATGTCCCTTGGTATATATGTAGGATACA
This sequence comes from Pseudotsuga menziesii, assembly GCA_001517045.1. Lineage (NCBI taxonomy): Eukaryota > Viridiplantae > Streptophyta > Pinopsida > Pinales > Pinaceae > Pseudotsuga > Pseudotsuga menziesii. Next base: position 239,201 of record LPNX010475792.1, read on the forward strand.
AGCGTACAATTACTATTTTGGTTGACAATATAATTAAAGTCATATTCGACCAATAAATACAATACTAATATAATAATAGGGGATTAATGTCACAATATTTAGGGGTTAGCATGTCCCTCCCATTTAAACAAGTGTTGTCCTCAACACTTGATTAACTTTGGATGTTTCTGCATGAAGAACTCTTCTTCCATTTTACCTCTTCTATTGGCAAGTTCTTCTACTTAATGAGGTACTCAATAATGGATTGATTTCATTGTTGCTTGATGTTAATGTCAAGGGTTGTTTTAGGTTTCAATGTCAATTTCTCTTCTTCATCAATATTTGATAAAATAGTCTACACTAGGATATTGATACCAATTACCTTTTTTAGGAAAAAAATATGGAATATTGGATGTACAACAAAGATGGAGGCAACTCCAAATTGTAATCCATAATTACAATCCTCTATAAAACATTTCCCATAGTAGTTGGTGCTAATTTATCATCCCTCATTTGTTGCTTGAGGGACATCTATTTATATGGTTGTATCCTTAAAAATACCCAATCTCCCACTTCAAGTTTCCTTTAATTACAATGTTGATTTTCTTGTTGTTTCATCATATGTTGTTCTATAGCCAAGTTATCTTTGAATAGTTCAAGAACCTTTTGTTGGTGCTCTATATGATCATCCACTACTTGATTTTATATTTCAAGGATGATGTGATGAACGGAGGCTGGTAGCCATAAAGTGCCAAAAATAGTGATATTTTTTAAAAAGTATGGAAATATGGATTGTACCACCATTCTACTAACAGAAACCTCTCAACGCTTTTTTTTTATCATATGCAAAGCAAAAAAGATACCCTTCTAGGAATTTATTCACAATCTTATTTTTCCCATAAGATTGAGGATGATAATAGGAGTTGTGAGACAATTGAGTGTGCAAACAATAAAATATTTCCTTCCAAAAATTACTAGTGAAAATTGGATCTCTGTCACCTTCAATAATATCGGGGATTCCATGTAGATTTTGAATTGTTCTCATGAATGTTGCAACTATTGTACTTGCTTTAAAAGGATGATAAAGGTATAATACATGGATATACTTTATGAGTTAATCCACTGCTACCATGATGTTGGTCTTTTCTTCTAACTTTGGTAGACCTATGATGAAATCCATAAAGACATATTACCAATGTTGACTTGGTATGCCTAATGGATGTGAAATACTTGCTTTCTTGATTTTCTCTCATTTGTTATGTTGGAAAACCAAACATTTCTTTGTAAAATTTCAAACATTAGTCTTAAAACATTCCGATAAAAAATCATTTTGATCATGTGGTAAGTTTTCAAGAACCCTAAATGTCCTCGTATAGGAGAAGTGTGAAATTCAAAAATCACGTTTTGTTTGAGTTGAGAATTCTCACATAAATATAGGTGATACTAATACCATAATGAATCATCCTTCCACAAAAATAATCCAGTGAACCATGGTCCTCTTGTAGTGGTTGAATTATCTTGCCTGCTTTCTAATCTTGTTCCATTCTATGCTTCCTTTTTTCACCCAGTCATATTGAATGATGGAAAAAGTACATAATAAGCCCTCTATGTCATCTTATTTTCTTGAAAATTCATATGCCACCACATTATATTTTCCTTTTTGTAAATTATTTCAAAGTCATAACCTAGCATCTACGTAAATTGTTCTTGTTTCTCTTATGAAGATAATCATTTTTCCAATAAGTAATTAATGTTTCTATTATTTGTTCTTACCTTGAAATGTCTTCCTATTAGATAAGGGCGTTATTTCTTAATTGCATGGAATATGGCCAACATTTCCTTATCATAAACTGGTTTTAGCAAGTATTTTCCTTTAAGTTTCCAACCATGCCTTGAGGCATCACATTCCATAATAAAGGTTTTCTATGAGTTGTGCATATATCTGCTTTAAGTTTTCAAAATCTTTGGTTGCTTCTAGAGTCCACAACAATGCCTCTTTTTTCAAAAACCTTGTTAGAGGTGTTGCTATTTGACCATAATTCTTGATGAATTTATGGTGTTATCATATTCATCCTAAGAATCCTCTACTAATATTTAAGGTTTTAGGATTTATCTATTCCACGATAGCCTTAATTTTGTTAGGATCCACTTTGACACCTTCATTAGATACAATATGACCCAAATATTCCACTTCTTAAACTCCCAAAGGCACATTTAGAAGGCTTGGCATATAATTGGTGCTCCTCCAATAGTTTTAAGACCCAATCAACATGTTGTACATGCTCTTTCCAAGATTTTCTATAGATTAGTACATCATCAAAAAACACTAACACAAGTTTTATGAGAAAGGTTTTAAAAATAGAATTCATCAAGCTTTTAAATATAGAAGATGCATTAGTAAGGCCAAATGACATCACCAAAAATTCATAATGACATTTCTTTGTTTTGAATTCCAATTTCAAAATGTCTTATTTCATCATTATGATTTGATGATATTTAGAGTGGAGATACAACTTAATAAATAAAATTTCTCATTGTATTTTATCTAATAATCCATCAATGGCATGAATAGGAAGTTTTTCTTTAATGACCTCTCAATAATTTGGACACAAACGCCATGAATCTCCCTTGTTTCCAACCATCACCACTTGTTCATAGAAATATATTTGACAAGGTTGAATGATTCCCACATCTAACATATATTTAACCATATTTCCAATCTCACTCTCCTGTGTGTATGGGTACATGCAAGGTCTGATGTCAGGTGAGATGCTTCCTAGCTGTAAGTGAATAGCATCGTCATGATCTCAAGTATGTGGAATATCTTTGGGAATCTCTCCAATTATCTTTGAATGATTTTCAATTACTTGTTAGGGATCAACCGGAATAGAGGGTATTGAAGCTTGGATATTTAGTCAACACAATTGTGTAATTGCTCCATGTTGTCCTTTTTAAAGCAATTTTTGTCATGCTATTAGAGCTTATCATTTTAGAGGGTTTACCTCGAATACCTTTCAATTAAATTTCTTTTCTTTTTGAAGAGAATCTCATGACAAGTTCCTGAATAATAATATCCATTATTCCCAATTATTGTATCCATTAGAGTCGTAGTACAACATCAACACTGCCCATTTGGATTACAATCATTGGATTGTCCAGTAAATACTTCCCCATAGGAAACCTAATACTATGGAACTTCCTTGAACAATTTATGGTACACTCATTTACAATCATTACCTCAATTCTAGTGTCAGATGTTGTAATACCCTCTGGTTTAGCCACTAGACATATTATTGTTGTTGTTATGTTGGACATCGTGGCACAAGGTTCTTGGACTATGGTTTGCATATTATTATTATTATTTTTATTATGTTGAACTTATAAAATAATTAATAAAATAAAAACAATTGGACGATCGATGCCATGAAAGAGAATATGAGGAACCATGATGTTACGAGCAAGGGGTTATTGAAAAGTGTTTATCTATGTGTGTTGAGCCTATGTTGATGTTGTACACTTTTCTTATGTACATTATGGACCCTCTTGGTTATGTACCCTCATGTGTTATGTTACTCCTTGGTTTTATTTACCTTGAGATTAATCTTTATTTGAGGATTGGAGTCCCTCTCTCACCTAGTGTGCCCTCATGAGTTGTATTAGTGTGCCTCTTAGTGCAACTGCTATTTGATATTTTTGGAATGTAACTCTCATGCATGTGTCCCTCTCTCTCCCAATTAAAATTGCTCATGAAGGAATTCAATTTGATTGTGTTGGAAAAAAAAGTCATGCATGTGTGTTGGTTCATGCTTTTGCTCTTACACTTGTGTTTGGAACTTGTCGTTTGATTTTAATGATCTTGGTATGAGATACTTGCTTCTAATGTTCCCAAACTTAGTTACTCTAGAGCCACTGGAATTTCCCTAGATTGGAAATGTTACTTTCCATTGGGTTGTGGTTGGATTGTTATCTTGGAGCCACTGGATTTGTCCTAGAGTGCAAGTGGAGTTCATACTTTCCATTGGGTTGCAGTTAGACCAATTTCTTGAAAGAATTTGTGGTTGAGTGCACCCTTTCTTGTGGAATCTTTGCTCCAGCTTGGGGGTGACCATTACAAAGTGAGTTTTGGCTTGCAGTGTGTCTACGATCTGGTGGAATGTGGCACGGTGGATTCCAGTTGTGTATTTGGATAAGATAAGTGCTTTATCTCATGTTTATTTAATTTATTTGTCTCTAATCATATTTATATAAGGATGCACATGAAATTTTTTATGAAATGTGTGATCTATTTGTCAAAGAAGCTTCTCAATGAATTCAATTTATTTATGCAAGTAAATTTTGAGAAGGAATTGAAAACTAGTTTTTGGAATTTTGTGCACAAATTGTTTGAGTAAATGATTCTTTGGAACCTCTAATATAGAACTGATATTTATGCCCTTGTTCATTATATAATGTGTATTTTATGGTACAGTAGCCTTAAAATGGTTTAAGACACTTTTCTTTGATGCTTCTACTTTTTATTAGAAAACTAGTTCTTCGATTGGATTGTTTTACATAGTTTAGATACTTGGCACATGAAGTGTTTGTAAAACATCACGAATGTTAATTTTATGCTTATTTATGATAAAATACACTTTAAATGTGTGTGGTATTGTGAGGGAAAATCTTCTTGATAGTGTTCGGAAAATGTCTACCGCAATTCTAGATCAATTTCCAATTTTTAGCTCCTTCAATGGAATTGTTTTGAGTAGATTTGTGACTTTGCATATGAAGTGTTTGATGAAATTTTCAAATGAGATATACCTTTTGTGACTTATAAAATATTATATTTAGATTTTTAATGGAATTTCAATGATTATGTGAGTTATGGATTTAATTATTCTAGTGATTCCTAGAATTACTAATCAATTTAGATTAGTAGAATTAGTTAGTTTTGTGAGTTATTTAATGGATTGTATATGGGTGGAAATATGTATTCATATGAATGTAGGTGACCCCTGCTACATTTCCAAGATCTAGAGTATTCATATATTTCTCTTTATGTGACATTTGGAAATTTAAATTGGAAACTAGGTACATTGCGGTGAAAATTGATAACTAATTATGGATTGAAATCTCCGGTTTCGTAAAAAACAGAATGCTACATCCATGTTCTCTGTTTATAACATGTTATTGTGTTTTAGGTGGATAATTATTAGGTGTGATCATTTAATTATGGATAAAATTAATTTCTGTTCATTTATTTAAACTCAATTACTTACGGTGAATGTTAACTAGTTTCATTGGAAATGATGGAAAATATCACCTTGTATGCAATTGGAATGATATGGAAATACACCTTTAATTGATTGTAGGTGCATGCTTAAAAATGTTTTGAATGGATGTAGGATTTCTCTTGGGTTTAACGACATGGTTACAAGTTGATTTTGTACAAGACTAGTTGCTTATATTGGAAAACTAGTTAACTAATCTTTTGGACTCTCTTTTGTAATTACAATGATTGATTATTGTAATTTTGGTAATTAGGCCTTATTTGCATGTAATTAGATGTTATTAATCCATTGGTATTGAGAATATATGGTTATAAATGACGACACTAAGTGTCGTTGTGTCGTAATTAACACCTTAATTACTTGTTAAAATTGAATAAGAATAATTATCCTTTAAAAGTGGGTATCATCTCTTATATGGCTTGGATAGAAAGTTTGATGATGTTATATTATCGTAAGAAACTTTTACATCCCTTGGATAGTTTGTTGGAATCACTATTGAATTTAATTTATTGGTAATTAAAGGGATTTTGTCGAAATTAAATCATGAAAAATGAAATTAAATATTTGTTTGACTAATATGTTGTGCTAAAATGATATAATTAGCCTTAGAGAGCTAATGATATCTCCCTAAGAACCTTTGATATCCCTAGGAAACATTACAGGTGGTATCAGAGCTGTGGTTGCAACACTACAGCAGTTAGCCCTATTGGTCGCTTTAAATTTGCTTGCTTGAATAAAAGTTAAATGATGCCTATATGAAAGTTAATAATGAAAGTGTTGCTATCTTTGTGAAAGATGAAAAATTATTTGTTATTTTGAATATTTAGAAGATATTTGAAAAGAATCATATTCTTTTATGCATTTTGATTAGTTATTCATTTCAAAAATTGAAGACTAGTATAGTATGCTTTGTTTCTTATTAACTAGAAAAATTATTATTATTTGAGAAAATAAATATATATGATAAGGAAATGTTAAAAAAAACTTAGAATGAACATGTTGTAGCTCACAATAAATAATTTAACCCAAGAAAACTCCGCAGAGAAAAAATAGTAAATAATGGAAGTTAGACAGACAACCCCTTATGGCCATGAACAGGAGTATGTAGAAAGGAGGAGTAGTTCATCCATTGACTTGGAAGACTTGGTTAAGTAATGTAATGAAAGCATCACTCACTTTAATAACATATCATGAAAGAACTAATATCCTTAAAGAATACCCAAGACAAGAAAGAAATAAAAAGCAGGAAAACTTGCTCTAGAATGGACTTTCCAGCAGTCAGTTACCGTACACCTCCCTTGAAAAAAAGAGCTAGAAGTACTGAGATTAGTCCAGACATATTTCTAGATGACCATAATAGTAGAAGGAGAAGGTATGAACATGATTAATTGTTGGGATAATTAATAAATATTAAACCTCCAACCTTTGATGACAAAGTCAAATAGGCTGAAGAAGCAGAAACATGGTTAGTAGGGATCCGAAAGTTTTTCCAATTGCATAATTATTAATCAACCGTGGAAACACGAATATCTATATATCATTTGTAGAGAATAGCCTCTCTTTCGTGGGAACGTTTGGTTAAACTGAAATATATTGATGAAGAAAACATCACTTGGAAAAAGTTTAAAATGTATTTTCACCAAGAATACCTTTCAGAGAAAGACTATGATAATAAGATGGAAGAATTATTTGAACTTAAGCTAGGAAATTTAAATATGGATGCATACCATAATAGATTTCTTCTACTATTAACTTATGCAGACTATATAAAATATGAGAAAGTTAATATTCAAAGATTTATAAGTGGACTTCCAACTTTTTACAGGGATAAGATTCAGTATCATTTTCCAAGTCCCTTAAAGAGGTAATCGAGAAGGAAAAACATTTGTATAAGTTGGATAAGAATAAGGAACATACAAACTTCAAGGATGAGAAGAATGTTAGACAAGACCAAAGAAATAAGGGAACTAAGCCTCTTGTTAATAGAAGTGGTAATTTTCATAAGCAATCGGATTTAGATAAGAGACCTCCTCTTAGATGTTGGAAGTATAATGAGAATCATTATGCAAGGGATTGTCTATATAAGGAAGGATGCAAAATTCACAACATTCAGGAAGCAGCAGTAGGTGATGTTGGTAAGAATCAGAGGATTTATGTAGCTTTAGAAGGTAGGAAGGCAGATCATCAGTCTCACATGATAGAATTGGCATGTAAGATTGGCAATATAACCGTGCCTATTTTAATTGATTCGGGATCTAGTAACAGTTATGTTGCACCTAGTGTAGTTTTGGATTATGCTCTTAAGAAAAGAAACCTTGAGGTAGTAGGCCTTGTATAGTTATCAATTGGAACTAAAACAAAATTCATAGAAATAGTAAGACAGTGTCCTTTGGAAATTATTTGTTTAAAGACTTTAGCATATTTCAATGTTATCCCCTTAGTCTCTTACAATGTTTTAAGTAGTATATAGTAGCTAACTACATGCCGAGCTATCTTGGATTGTTACAATAAGACTTATACATGTCTAGATGAGGAATGAAACAGAGTAACCGTCAAAGGAATACATAGATCGATATCTTTAAGACAGGTTACAACCTTATAGTTAAAGAAGTATTTTAGAAAAGGGTGTCATATTTATGTCTCCCATCTAGAAGAATCTAAGGAAAAGGAACCTCGGTTAAAGGACTACACAGTATTACATGAATTTGTAGTTATATTTAAAGAGATACTTGGAATGCCTTCTAGTTTAGATATAGAATCTATTATTGATCTAGTGCTCGGTACAAGTCCTTTGTCTAAAGTACCTTATAAGATGAGTACACCTAAATTTAAAGAGTTACAAGATGCAATTGGAAGAGTTATTAAAGAAAGGTTATATCATGCCTAGTGTTTCACCTTGGGGAGCATTAATTTTGTTTGTAATAAAGAAAGATGGCACCTTGAGACATTGCATATATTACATACATTTAAAATAAAGCAACTATCAATTACAAGTATCCTTTACTGAGAAATGATGACTTATTTGATCAGTTTAAGGGTGCCACAGTATTTTTAAAGATAGATCCCAGGTTGGGTTATCATCAGGTTAGAATTAAGGAAGGGGACATTAGTAAGACAACTTTTTCAACAAGATATGGTCACTATGAGTTTACAGTTGTTCCATTTGGTTTTAAGAATGCACCAACTACCATTATGTTCATGATGAATGGGATTTTTCAAAAATATTTGGACATGTTTGTGATTGCTTTCTTGGATGACACACTAGTTTACTCTAAGACAATGAAAGAACACAAAGAACACTTGAGACTAGTAATGCAGGTACTCAGAGAGAATAAACTTTATGCTAAGTTAAGTAAGTTCTATTTTTATCAAAACAAGATTCATTACTTAGGACACATTGTATAAGAAGAAGGAATCTCAGTTGACCCTGCAAAGATAGAAGCAATTATGAATTGGCCAACACCTAAGATATTTTAGAAGATAGATCTTTTATGGGATTAGCATGTTACTATCGCATGTTTATATAAGCATTTTCAAAGATTGCACATACGATAACTTCTTTACAAAAGAAAGGTATAAAGTTTGATTCGACATTTAAATGTGAAATAAGTTTTCAAAAACTTAAAGAGATGCTTACTAGTGCATTGACTTTGAAAATTCTTAATCCATATTTTTAGAATAATCAAAACCCATTCCCATACTTAGGATATAAAATTTAATCATTTTGGTTAAATTCCTAGGTCCTACACTAGCTGGTTGGCATCCACTTGCATTTTTGCGGTCAAACTTACCGAAACTACCTCTAGGAGCGCTTTGGAAATATTCTATATAATATTTTGGCAACCAATCATACTTCCCAATTTAGTAAGTGCACATTCCTGCCTTATCCAGATTTTCCTGCTTTTTCAGCAGCTCTTAAGGGAAAAGATAAAAGTTAGTTTTAAGGCAACTGCCTTGTTTTTTACACAACTCACCCTCCTTATTTTTATCCTCTAAAATCATGAGTTTGTCCACTTTCCTTCACTTATCAGCTAATACATCTCATTCATCCTATATGTGACCTTCTTGACAGATTAGGAAAGTGTCTTATGCACCTATGGGGGATTTTGACAAGTTTAGTAAGCCTACTTTTGTGTTGATTCAAATGGCATCTTTATGCATTCAAATCTCTGATGTAATTATATATTTGGACTACCTATTTTGTCTTAAATTTGGCTGAGATAAACTTATTCAATAGAATTTTGTATTGTGCTCTATTTTGAGTTAATCTATGCATGTTTAACTAGTAATTTTTGTGATTTCAATTGATCTAAACTTGGGATTAATTTCCACATGGTATCAAATATTTGGTAGCTCGATTTTTCTCCTCCTCCATTACTTTTACAAGATTGACATCACTCACTCGGAGCACATTATGTATGTTTAAGGGCAGAGTTGCTAAAGAATTGATCAATCTCACCATGTCATCTTGAATCCATTCAACTACTTCGAATGGAAGGCTCATATGGAGATTCTGATGAGAATTAAATGCCTCTACAGAGTGACCATGGAAACTGAGGTTGAGCCTAATGTAGTGGCAACAAATATTAAGTGGCATAATAGGAGAGATGAGGCATATGCTCTTTTGTGTCTCAACATTTCCAGACACCTTCTTTTCCATCTTGATAGATTGACATCACCAAATGAAGTATGGGAGAAGCTTCAAAATTTATTTGGAAAGACAGATGAAATGAGGGGACATCAACTAGAGAATGCATTGATTTCACTGAGTCCAACGAACTTCAAATCCTTGCAATTCTACTTCTCCAAGTTCAAAGCACTGGTTTTGAGTTCAAATAGTGTGGTATCGAAAATAAGGATGAACAACTAGTCTTGGTCATACTTTCAAAGCTTGGACCTGACTACTTGGTATTTGTTTCAAACTTCCATGCCACCAAACTGAAAGCTTGAAACTGGAAGATGAATTCACTAGCATATTTCATGGAATCCTTGACTCAAGAGCAAGGCAAATTTGTCCACCATCAAACCTTCCAAATATCAAGCTTTCGTTGTTGGAGATTCAAAGGTGGATTCCAAGGGAAAGAAGAAGGCTAAGAAGACTCCTGATCAAAAGGGAGACAATTCCAAGTCTCATTAGGAGTCCTAAAAATACAATAAGAAGAAATCCCATAAGAAGAAAGGTAAAGGTGAAATAAGCAAGTACGCATACTGTCGTAAGGGATTTCATCTTGAGAGCTCTTGCATGAAGAAATAAATCGATATGTTGACTCAACTCTTGGAAAAACACAACATTTCTCTTCCTAAAGGCGCAAATAAGAAGGAAGTGTAATATCCCAAATTTTGCATTGGGTCACAATGGCCAAATCAAATTTTCCATATTCATGAAAGTTGTCAAAGGGATGCTAAAAGTCAAATAATTGCCAAGGAGGAAAATCAGTAGTTTCCTAGGTTGGGGGTGGAAGCTTTGAGATTTTGAATAAGGGGGATAATAAATGATGTTTAGACATTAGAAGAGGATAAATATTTAATAATGTATATTATAAAATAAATACAAGAGAAAAATGAAATGCCTATGGAGAATGGAGACACATGGAGACTATGGGGCCCACTCAAGCTAGCATTCCTATGTTAAATGGCATCCTCCTCTTGTAATTTTGAATCTATGGGAAGCCTAATGTTTTGGGATGGATTATGAGGTTAATATAATTTTCCATATACTTCATAGGTAGAATTTGGGATGAATTGTAACTTACATGGGAGAGGAAAATCCAAATGGGAGTTTCATGGACACTTGGCCAGATTCCCCTTACATTTATGACATCTATTACACCAATGATGGATATTCTATGAAAGTTATGACAAAAGTTAGATATGAAGGCTGACATACTAACATTTTAGGACTTAATAGAGCATATTAGAGGTCTAATTTTGGATTTGTAGAAGGCCAAGAGGCTCCTACTCAAATTTGGGAGAAGAGGGAAGGCGAAGAGAGAGGCCACATGGCATAGCATGAGTAGCCACACCAATTCGACTTGGATTTGGTTTATGGATGGATTTGGAACCTTAGAAGACAAATAATGTTTATAAAATACAGTGAACATCCATGAGAAGAATCTTTTTCTCATTTTTGAAATTGTCATTTGTGAATTGTGAGAGCTAGTGGATGACTAGTTTTCTTGCTTAAGCCAATTTCGAGGGTGAAAAATTCCCATCCTAGTTGGTGTTTGGAAATTCCAATCAGGTATTTCATGGAGATTTAATGAAGTTTTATTTTCAGGTGCAAGCTACAGGAATTTCATGGACATATCAACATCATCTTGTTCTTCCATTCATCTCAAGTTTTCTCACCATATTTCAGCTCTATGGAGTGAGGCGCACTTGGTGAGATATTCATCTCTTTGAGGGAGTTTATATTGATCTGGTATTCTGAATTCTGATGTAAATTCTCTTTTATTTAAGTTCATAAATATCTCAGGTCTAAAATCCAAGATATCTCATGTATTATTGTCCAATAATGAAGAAACAGTGCCATTTCCCCAATACCTTGTTGTAAACTCTTGCAATCTTGATGGAATCAAATATATGTGTGCACCATTGATGATTTATGAATGAATGAACTATAATTAAAGTATATTATGGTTTTCATGGTCTGTAACTGATAATTTGTGGCCATTGGGTCGAATTTCATAGCATTTGGGGCAAACTACATCTCATTTCCTCAAGGGTCCAAAACTAGTTTTTTATATCTAATTGAAGGAAGTGATAACAGCCATAGGATTTCGATTGGTTCTGCATATGAGTATATTATAATTTCTTATACACATACCCTTCTTCAATTTTATAATTTTAGTGATTTTATGTACATTTGGGAAGTCATTCCAGCAATTACCCGAGAGGGATTTGAGCCCCAAAATTGCTAGTAAATTCATCTATCTTATTCAGAATTTGATATAGACTTGAATAACTGATTGGAGGACCATAATACATGGCTAAAAATAATATTTAATTTATTATTCAGTCATACAGCTTCTCTGAATATTTGGGAGCAATTGGGCTGATTTGGAGACCAAGACACTAAAACTAGTCAAGAGCCAAAATTGTGAAAATTTTGGAAAAGTGGGCATTTTAATAAAATTCCAAAAAGGGAACATTACAGTGGTATCAGAGCATGATCTTGGCACCTGATGTGGTCTAATATTTATTCTTACAATAATTCAGGGACAACCATTATACATTGAAACCAAAAGTGCTTTTGTTGAAGAGGAGACTATGACTATGGATGAAAAGGGAACCTCATATGATGGTAAGGAGATAATAAAAAGCATGGAACCTATCCTTGAAGACATGACTGAGAATATTATGAAAGGATTAAAATTTTTGGATATCCAAATTTGGGAAAAATATATTGATTTTAAGAAAACCAAGGGGAAAAATGCATTAGCTTGCTTGAAGGAGCAAAAGGAGGAGACCCGTGAACCACCTAGTTCTGAAATAGGTGGAGTAGAAGTAGTACATGAATATGATTGAAATTCAATCCCAAGTGACTCTGAAAAATATCAAGAGACATCACATGAGTATGAAGAAATTTTTATTAAAAATACTGAAGATAATTTTGAGACACATGCTACCTTGGAAATGAAACAAAGAGAATCTAATGATGGATGCTTGAACTATGAAGGAGTACCTACTGATGGGTGCTCACACCTCTATGTTGGTGACATAGAGATCAGTTTTGAAAGTGTTGCTGCAATCCAAAATTCCATTAAACATGAAAATGAATACCTTGTATCAGTTGAAGAAGAAACAATATCAACTTCCCCATCACCACTTGAGCTTCATGAAGTTGGTCCAAGCAAGAAGGAAGAAGATGAGGAGGTTCATTTGCAAGAGCCTCATTTTCTTGAAGGGTCCTTAAAGATGAATGAAAAGAAGATCCAAGAGGCCCTTAGCATACTCCATGACACTCAAGCATTGGTATCAAATTCGTTTTGGAGAGCTACTTCCTTGGAGGATCCATCCTTCCTTGAAGACATGGAGAAGATCCAAAGAGCAATGTGCAACATCAAAGGTAATTTAATGTCTTTTATTTTTGATAGAAAAAATTTCATTGATATTATTGAATGGTTACATGAATCCTACTTGAAGAATAATGAAGTTATTCATAATCTCACAATTCAAAATGATAAACTTCTTAAAAAGTTGCAAGACACTTGTTTGTCCTCCTATGCTTCAGTTAGTCAAATGGTAGCTTGTTTGCAGGATTCTCATGACATGGTGGATCATGAGAAATTTGGAAATTTAAATGTACTTGATGTATTTGAAGATGAACTTGAAGAGATCCAAACACTTGATGTGGTGGAAGAGGAACTTGAATTGTCTCTTGATGAAGGGTATGCAATTTTTAAAGAAGATCATGATTCCTCTACATTGGAACCAATCTATGACAAAGGTTTCACACTCTTGAAGGAGATGCATAATCCTACCCCTATGGATCCTTCAAATTATGACAATTTTGCACTTACTGATCATTTGGGTGAGTTGGTTCTTTCTCCTACATCCTACACTTCTAAATTTTGCAGCATTCATCCTAATGAAGTATGGGTGAAAGGTTTCTTTTTGATGGTGCCACATGAAGAGCATGGACATTCTATTTCTCCTTTTGATGATGGAATTATTAGAGCACCATCTTATTTAAATTTTCAGCAGCATCCTTGTTTACATTATGATTATACACATCTACATGGGTGCACCTATGATGTTCACTTGAGTCACTTGGAGACTCATGATTTTCCTTGCTCCTTTCCTAGTCTATTTGAAGTTGGAGGAACTTCATCTGACACTTGGGTGAAGAGGGATATGATTGAGGAACATTATTATTGGAAGCAACATCCTCTAATGTTACATGATGATATACATATTCATGATTGTATTTATGAGACTTCTTTGAGCCACTTGAAGTCTTCATGTTTTCCTTGCTCCTTATTTTGTTCAGATTTTGGTGGAGGTTCTCCATTCACTTATTGGATGAAAGAACACATGGATGATTATATTGATGCACATTACATATAATTTGGAGCACATGCTTATTCACATTTGCAGCAGCATTCCTTGTTACTTTCTGATGATGCACATCTACATGGATGCACCTATGATATGCATTTGAGTCACTTGAAGACTCATGGTTTTTATTGCTCAACACTTGTTTCATTTGATGTTGGAGGAAATTCATCCAACACTAGGGTGAATAGACTTATGATAGGAGAAAATTTTTGTTACCAAAAACATACATTGTTATATATTTATGATTCACTCATTCATGGATGTATGGGTAAGACTTCTTTGAGTCATTTGAAGTCTCCTTGATTCTGTTGCTCACTATTTGGCTCAAATTTGAGTGGAGATTCTTCATTCACTTCTTGGATGAAAGAATACATGGATGAATATTTGCATGCATATCACTTCCTTTTGGAGCATAATTATAGGACATGGGATACTAACCTATGTCATTGGAGCATATTTGATTGGTCACTTGAAGCATGTATGTACTTGGAAAATGGTAGTCTACTCACTGGGAGGTATAAGCACTTTCATGATTTCTTGGTGAGGCACCTCCATGATGTACATTATTATTATGTTGTTATATACCTTGATGATATATATTATGCACTCATGATGTTTGGAAGAATCCATACAAGAAAATGGGATCCAGGAATTCTCTTTCCAAATGGTATGGGTTGGAGAGCACTCTTAATTGTTGGAGTGCACTACAAGCAATGGGACCCTGGGATAGTTTTTAGTCCCATTGATTTCAAATTCTTTGGGAAACAAACAATATGGGAGATGGATTTCCCACTTAATAAGGTGATGTTAATCAGAGTAGTGCAGAAGCAAGCATGCTGGTTCCTCTCTGAAATCTTCATGGAATCTCAAAGACTCAAGGTGGGCAGCTCAGTGGCAACTTCAAAGAATCATACAGAAAGCAGGTTCTTCAACAAACATGTTTGAAATTGCTTGAGGACAAGAAATATTGGGAAGGGAGGGTTTGTAATATCCCAAATTTTGCATTGGGTCACAATGGCCAAATCACATTTTCCATATTCATGAAAGTTGTCAAAGGGATGCTAACAGTCAAATAATTGCCAAGGACGAAAATCACTAGATTCCTAGGTTGGGGGTGGAAGCTTTGAGATTTGGAATAAGGGGGATAATAAATGATGTTTAGACATTAGAATAGGATAAATATTTAATAATGTATATTATTAAATAAATACAAGAGAAAAATGAAATGACTATGGAGAATGGAGACACATGGAGACTATGGGGCCCACTCAAGCTAGAATTCCTATGTTAAATGGCATCCTCCTCTTGTAATTTCGAATCTATGGGAAGCCTAATGTTTTGGGATGGATTATGAGGTTAATATAATTTTCCATATACTTCATAGGTCGAATTTTGGATGAATTGTAACTTACATGAGAGAGGAAGAGCCAAATGGGAGTTTCATGGACACTTGGCTAGATTCCCCTTACATTTATGACATCTATTACACCAATGATGGACATTCCATGACAGTTATGACACAAGTCAGATATGAAGGCTGACATACTAACATACTTACATGTCAGGACTGAATCGAGCATCTTAGAGGTCGAATTTAGGAATTGGAGAAGCCCAAGAGGCTCCTACTCAAATTTGGGAGAAGAGGGAAGGCGAAGAGAGAGGCCACATGGCATAGCATGAGCAGCCACACCAATTCGACTTGGATTTGGTTTATTGATGGATTTGGAACCTTAGAAGACCAACAATGTTTATAAAATATAGGTATCAGCCATGAGAAGAATCTTTTTCTCATTTTTGAAATTGTCATTTGTGAATTGTGAGAGCTAGTGGATGACTAGTTTTCTTGCTTAAGCCCATTTCGAGGGTGAAAGATTCCCATCCTAGTTGGTGTTTGGAAAGGCCACTCAGGTATTTTATGGAGATTTAATGGAGTCTTATTTTTAGGTGCAAGCTACAGGAAGTTCATGGACATCTCAACATCAGCTTGTTCTTCCATTCATCTCAAGTTTTCTCACCATATTTCAGCTCTATAGAGTGAGGCGCACTTGGTGAGATATTCATCTCTTTGAGGGAGATTCTCTTGCTCCAGTATTATGTATTCTGATGTAAATTATCTCTTATTTAATTTCAGAAATCTCTCAGGTTGAAAATCCAAGATATCTCATGTATTATTGTGCAATAATGAAGAAACGGTGCCACTTCCCCAATACCTTGTTGTAAACTCTTGCAATCTTGATGGAATCAAATATATTTGTGCACCATTGATTATTTATGAATGAATGAACTGTAATTAAAGTATATTATGGGTTTCATGGTCTGTAACAGATAATTTGTGGCCATTGGGTCGAATTGCATAGCATTTGGGGCAAACTACATCTCATTTCCTCAAGGGTCCAAAACTAGTTTTTTATATCTGATTGAAGGAAGTGATAACAGCCATGGGATTTCAATTGGTTCTCCATATGATTCTATGATAATGTCTTCTACACATCCCCTGCTTCAATTTGATAATTTTAGTGATTTTATGTACATTTGGGAAGTCATTCCGGCAATTACCCAGGAGGGACTTGAGCCCCAAAATTGCTAGTAAATTCATCTATCTTATTCAGAATTTGATATAGACTTGAAGAACTAATTGGAGGACCATAATACATCCCTGAACATAATAATTAATTTATTATATCAGTCATACACCTTATCTAAATATTTGGGAGCAATCGGGCTGATTTGGAGACCAAGACACTAAAACTAGTCAAGAGCCAAAATTGTGAAAATTTTGGAAAAGTGGGCATTTTAATAAAATTCCAAAAAGGTGACATTACAGGAAGGAGGATCAAGTTTCGAAGAAAATGAGAGATTTCATGCCCTGGTTGCAAGCACTGTAATATCTCCTTCCTTTATCATTGATTTTGGAGCTTCAAGGCACATGGTTTCGACAAGGGAGGATTTCTCCTCTCTTGATGATTTGAATGGTCCAAATATTTTGTTGGGAGATAACTCAAAAACTGAAAGTAAGGGAAAGGGTAGAATAAATATTTACCACGGTTCCTTCAATAATGTTATGTAAGTCCCATGTCTTGTTGCTAATCTCTTATCAATGTATAAGATGACCCACACTGGGTCTCCTAAGAATGTTGTTTTTACTCCTAATGAAGTTGAAATATCTGATATTTCTAATGGTAGAGTCCTTGCTAAAGGTTTTGTGGATCACAATTCAAAAGTGTACAAGTTCTCACACTTCATGCCCTTCTCAAATCCCTATGCTCTCCTTACTCATGCTAGTGAATCCAACAAGCTTTGACCTGAGAGGTTTGGCCATATAAATTACAAATATATTTCAAATTTGTGTGACAAATACATGGTCATGGGGTTTCCAAAGATCGAGTTTTCCAAAGGAGTATGCCAAGGTTGCACTCTAGGAAAACACCCAGAGCATAAGTATGAGATATTCAGTCATTAGCAAACCTCTACTCCTCTTTAGCTCATCCATAGATACATTGTTGGTACTTTTCCTCATATGTCCACGATTCAAGCCAAGTATGTTATTACCTTCATAGATTACTTTTTCTAGATACTATTGGGTTTACTTCCTTAAACACAAGTCTGAATTTTTTGACATCTTCAAGGTTTTTAAAGACTTGGTTGAGAACCAGTCTAGAAGGAAACTCAAGATCCTCAAAAATGACAATGGTGGTGAGTATGTCAAGTATGAGTTCATTCAATATTGTGAAGGTGCAGGTATTCAGATGTAGCACTCTATTCCTTACACACCTCAGCAGAATGGTGTTGTTGAGAGGAAGAATACATCACTGAAGGAAATGACAACCTACATGATGGAGTCTAAGACTTTTCCACCAATTTTTTGGGATTAAGATATAAAATGTCCATCCTACATACAGAATAGGATGCCTCACAAGAATCTTTATGGAATCACTCCTTTTGAAGCTTGGAGTGGACACAAGCCTGATGTGTCTCATTTACAGATTTTTGGCTCTAAAGCTTGTGCTAGAATTCCAACATAAAAGATGAAGGATTTGGAACCCCTAAGTAAAGAGTGCCTATTTTTTGGGTATAATAAAGAATCCAAAGGGTATAGTATGATAAAATTGTGCACTCAAAGATCCTTTATTTAAAGGATTATTTAGTTTGAAGAAGAGCCCATGCCAGCAACAAAAATTGGAGAGTCCTCTTCACCACAACCACCTCTGATTGTAAGTGAATAGGATGGTAAGTTTTATGATTGTTATATGTCCAATAATTATAATTGAATTTCATATCCTAACACACCTACAAGTCCAAAGTGGGCAGAAAATACCATTCATGCAGTTGGGGAACTAGTTGGGAATCCTAGTGGTCCTACAATAACTAGATCACAATGCGAGACTGCCCTTTCTGTCAAGGACCCCTTGTTTTCTAAGAAGTCTTATATAACGGTTGAATCAGACCCAAAAAAATATGAAGAAGAATCATAATATCCATTATGGAAAAAATCCATGAAGGAGGAATACCATTCGCTCCAGAAGAATGAAACATGGGAACTAATCAATCTCCCACCAGGGAGAAAGCTAGTCAAGTGAAAATCGGTATTCAAGACAAAAAAAATTGTTGATGGCTCTCCTATAAATTATAAGTAAATTCCAGTGGCCAATGGATTCTCCCAATTCCAATGCATTTACTACAATGAGACCTTTGCACCAGTGGCAAATATGGACTCCATAAGACTAGTTTTGGCCATTGCGGTGTCCAAGCAATGGGAGGTACATCACATGGATGTGAAGAGAGCCTTTATACATGGAGATATCAAATAAGAGATATATATGCAGTAGCCATAAGGTTTTTTTACTAATCCATCTCTTGTGTGCAGGTTGAGGAAATCGCTATATGGGCTAAAACAAGCTCCCAAAGCTTGGTATGCCAAGATTGATGGCTTTCTGCTATCACAGTAATATTGTAGATGCAAGTCTGATCCAAATGTCTATTTGAAGCTTATTAATGGTTCAATTATAATTTTTTTTTGTATGTGGATGAAATTCTGATCACAAAAATTTCCATGAAAAAAATTGCCTCCTTGAAGGGTGCAATGAACCATGCTTTCTCCATGACAGATTTAGGATCGTTGAGCTAGATTTCGGGGCTTGATATTTCTCAATCAGATATTGAAATCAAGGTACATTAGTCCAAGTATGCTTTATACCTGATGGACAAGTTCAACATGAAGTATTTTAATCCAAGCAAGACTCATTTCCTTTCAGGAGTTAAGCTTGAAGAAACGCATTCCACTCCATTGGTAAATAACACACTGTATAGGAAGCTCGTTAGTTGTCTTCTTTATTTGGATCATACTCGACCTGATATATATTATGAAATGAGTGTGGATTCCATACACATGGATCAGCCTCATGGCATCCATTGGATGAAGCAAAAAGAATCCTAAGCTTTGTATAAGGAACAAGAACACATGGGATTCACTATGTTGCAAAATATGACCTAGAGTTAGTTGGTTTTACTGATTCTTATTGGGCATGTGATAAAACTAATAGAAAATCAACTTATGGATATGTGTTTATGCTTGCAGATAGACTAATCAGTTGGTCAAGTAAAAAGATAATTTCATTGCACTTTCATCTACAGAGGCAGAATACATAGGAGTTATGAATGCAACAACTCAATGTTTGTGGTTGTAGGGTATACTTGGAGAGTTTGAAATTGAATCTTAGACTTCTACAGTAATATATTGTGACAACCAAAGTACCATTCAAATTTCAACTGATCTAGTACTGAGGAAATGAATGAAACACATAGATATCCATATGCACTACATCAGAGGGCTTGTGCATGATGGGATCATTGCTATGCATATTGCGCAACATCTGAGCAAGTTGCAGACATCTTCACCAAGGTGTTTTCTGAGAAGAATTTTAGCATTCTCAAATCACTATTGGGGATAATTGATCATGTGGTGAAGACTGAATGAAGACAACATTTCATACAATTTTGTTCATTTCCATATTTAAGGGAGGATTTTCCCCTTTCTGGTTTTGCCTCTTTCCTTGTTTTGTATGGACAAACAGTATGTAAAGGGTGACTAAGCCTTGTTATTAGGCCCTATATATTTGATATATTTCTAATATTTTACATAATTCAGGCTTAAGAGGGGGTTTTAGAATAATCAAAACCCATTCCCATACTTAGGATATAAAATTTAATCATTTTGGTTAAATTCCTAAGTCCTACACTAGCTAGTTCGTATCCACTTGCATTTTTGTGGTCAAACTTGCCTAAATTTCCTCCATGAGTGCTTTGGAAAGATTCTAAATAATATTTTGACAACCCATCAGACTACCCAGTTTAGTAAGTGAGCATTCCTACCTTATCCAGAGTTTAATGCTTTTTCAACAGCTTCTAAGGCAAAAGGTGAAAGCTAGTTTTAAGGCAACTGCCTTGTTTTTTACACAACTCGTCCTCCTTATTTTTCTCCTATAAAAGCATGTGTTTGTCCACTTTCCTTCACTTATCAACTGATATAAATTATTCATCATATTTGTGACCTTCTTGACATATTAGGAAAGTGTTTTATGCACCTATGGGGGATTTTGATTAGTTTAGTAAGCATGCTTTTGTGCTGATTCAAATGGCATCTTTATGCATTCAAATCTATGATGTAATTATATATTTGGTGGCCTATTTTTTCATAAGGTTGGCTGAGATAAATGTATTCAATATAATTTTGTATTATGCTCCATTTACAGTCTCCATTTTGAGTGAATTTATGCATGTTTAACTAGTAATTGTTGTCAGTTCAATTTATCTAAGCTTGGGCTTAATTTCTACACAGATGAAAATTTTAAGGTATGTATAGATGCATGTCAACACGGTATAGGTTGTTTGTTATCTCATAATGGATGGGTTATTTGTTATGAGTTTAGGAAGTTAAAGGAACATGGACAAAAATATGCTACACATGACCTTGGATTAGTAGTAGTAGTACATGCTTTAAAGATATGGAGACGCCACTTAATGGGAAAGAAATTTGAATTAAGAATCGATCGCCATGGACTAAAATACTTGTTCTAACAACCTAATCTAAATGCAAGACAAAGAATATGGATGAAAATACTATGTGAATACAATTTTGACATTAAACATATAAAAGGAAAAGAAAATAGTGGCAGATGCACTCAGTAGGAAAATGCATATGATGTGCGTAGCTATTAGTACTAGCACTTCAAATTTAAAGGATAGAATAAAAGAGGCAAACAATGCAGATGCAATCTTTCAACATGTAAACGTAGGTTTGGAGCAACAAGGAACAACACATAATTTTGAACACTATAAATTGGAATATGGAATACGTAAGTATAAGAACAGGGTC
The DNA here is from genome assembly GCA_001517045.1 of Pseudotsuga menziesii. Taxonomy (NCBI): domain Eukaryota; kingdom Viridiplantae; phylum Streptophyta; class Pinopsida; order Pinales; family Pinaceae; genus Pseudotsuga; species Pseudotsuga menziesii. The sequence continues at coordinate 260,882 of LPNX010475792.1, forward strand.
TACATTCCTAACTCAAAAAATGTAAGAAATTGGTTTTAAAAGGAATGCATGATATACCATATGCAGGTCACTACGGTTATCCAAAGACAATAGTGGCAACTAAGAAGGATTATTACTATCCAGGAATGAAAAAGGAAATTGCAGATTACATAGCTAGATGCTTAGAATGTCAAAAAGTAAAATTTGAGCATAGACACCTTGCAAGATTGTTACAACATTTGCAAATACCAAAATGGAAATGGGATGTAGTCAGTATGGATTTTATCATGAACTTACAAAAGACAAGGTCACAACATGATGTTATTAAGGTAGTGGTAGATAAATAACTAAAGTAACTCGCTTTATACCAATTACGACTACACATAAAACAACTTAAATAACAAATATTTATATGAAAGAGGTAGCTAGATTTCATGGTATTCTGAAAGCAATTGTGTTAAATAGGGATTCAAAATTCATAGGTCATTTTTGGAAAGGATTGTCGAAAGGTTTTAGAACATATTTGAATATAAATACTTCACATCATCCTCAAACAGATGGACAATTGAAGACATGTTAATATTGTATGTAATAGATCATCCTACTAAATGGGAAAATCATTTGCATCTTGTGGAATTTTCTTATAACAATGGTTATCACTCTTCTTTGAAATTAAGTCCTTTTGAAGAAATGTATGGAAGAAAATGCAACACACCTATTAGTTGGGACAATTCGACAGACAGAGTTATCATTGGGCTAGAATTATTAAAGGAAATGGAAGATCAGATGGTCAGTATTAAACAAAATTTGAAAACAACATAAGATAGGCATAAAATTTATGCATATCAGAATAGGATTGACAGATAGTTTCAGGTTGGGGTTCAAGTGTTTTTAAAAGTGAAAACGAAAAAAAATTACTTTAAACTTGGAGAAATCTTCTAAACTTGCAGCTAGATATTGTGGTCCCTTTGAGGTTTTGGAAAAGATAGGACCAATTTCCTTTGAACTAGCTTTGCCTCTTAGCATAAAAATGCATAATGTATTGCATGTGTCTTTGTTGAAAAAGTATGTGCATGATCCTTGGCATATATTTGACTGGAATATGATACCAGTAAATTGTAGAGTAGATGCTTTTGTTTTACATTAGATGATGATGCATATGATACGATATATTGTTGCTTAGATTATTTTGATACTGACATATGATCCTTGTTAGCATGTTGGCATATATATAATTTCATGTCAATAGGTATACATGATGTTGATTTTGTTTTCTATATATATTTGATATGACTAGGTGGAGTCGGAAGGAGACTTTTTGGTAGAGCTTGTTTCCATTGTAGGAAAGAAGACCAAGTTGCTCAGGAACATAGAAATTCATTAGGTTAAAGTTCATTGAACCCACTATACTTCTATGGATGAAAATTGGGAACTGGAAGATGTGATGAGGGAGGCATGCACTCATGTCTTTTGAGATTTTGCAACATCTATGTGTATGCATCGAGAATGATGCATGGTTTAACAGGGGGTTGTAATACCCTCTAGTTTAGCCCCTAGATATAATAATCTTGTTGTTATGTTGGACATAGTGGCACAAGGTTCTTGGACTATGGTTTGCACATTATTTTGTTTTTATTATGTTGAAATTATAAAATAATTAATAAAATAAAAGCAACCCGACGACTGATGCCATGAAAGAGAGTATGAGGAACCATGATGTTACAAGCAATGGGTTGTGGAAAAGTGTTTACCTATGTGTGATGAGCCTATGTTGATGTTTTACACCCTTATTATGTATTTGATGGACCCTATTGGTTATTTACCCTCACGTGTTATGTTACTCCTTGGTTTTATTTACCTTGAGATTAATTTTTATTTGAGGATTGGTGTGCCTCTCTCACCTAGTGCACCCTCATGAGTTGAATTAGTGTGCCTCTTGGTGTAGCCACTTGATGTGTAACTTCTATTTTCTATTTTTGAAATGTAACTACTCTTTCTCCTAATTCGAATGCTCATGAAGGAATTCGATTTGTTTATGTTGGTAAAAATAAAGTCACTCTTGTGTGTGGGTTAATGTTTTTGCTTGTGTGCTTGTGCTTGGAACTTGTGGTTTGATTTTGTTGCTTTTGGTATGAGATCCTTGTTGATCCTATGCCGAAAATGAGTTACTCTGGATCCATTGGTATTTATCCTTGATCCACTTGAATTTCCCTAGATTGGAAGTGCTACTTTCCATTGGGCTGTGGTTGGATTGTTGTCCTAGAGCCACTGGAATTTCCCTAGAGTGGAAGTAGAGGTTATAATTTCCATTGGGTTATGGTTAGACTAATTTATTGAAATAAATTGTGGTTGAGTGCGCCCTTTATTGTGGCATCATGGTTTCGATTTGATGGTGACCATTGCAAAGTGATTTTTGGCTTGCATTGTGTCTACGATTGGGTGGAACATGGCACGGCCAATTCCAGTTGTGTATTTGGAAAAGATAAGTGCTTTGTCTCGTGTTTATTTAATTTATTTGGACATAATATGGTTTATTTATGGATTCACATGAAATTTTTGATGAGACGTATGAGATATTTGTGGAAGAAACTTCTCATGGAATTCAATCTATTTATGCAAGTAAATTTTGTGAAGGAATTGGAAACTAGTTTTTGGGATTTTGTGCACAGATTGTTTGAGGAAATGATTATTTGAGATCTAATATGGTTTATTTATGGATTCACATGAAATTTGTTATGAGATGTATGAGATATTTGTGGAAGAAACTTCTCATGGAATTCAATCTATTTATGCAAGTAAATTTTGTGAAGGAATTGGAAACTAGTTTTTGGGATTTTGTGCACAGATTGTTTGAGGAAATGATTATTTGAAATCTCTGCTAAAAAACTGAAATTTATTCCCATGTTCATTAAATAATTTGTATTTTTATAGTACAATATCCTTGAAATGGTTTAATACACTTCACTTTGATGCTTCTACCTTTTGTTTGAAAACTAGTTCCTCGATTGGATTGTTTTACACAGTTTTCAGACTTGGCACATGAAGTGTTTGTAAAAATGCTTGACTATTCCTTTTATACTTATGTCTGATAAATAGACTTGAAATGTGTGTGATAATTTGAGGGGAAATATTCTTGATAGTGTTTGGTAAATGTCTACCGAAATTCTAAATCAATTTCCAATTTCTAGATACTTCAATGGAATTGTTTTGAGTATATTTGTGACTTTGCATATGAAGTATTTGATGAAATGTTTGAATGAGATAACCTATTTTATTACTGATAAAACAATTTATTTTTATTTGGAATGGAATTTGAATGATTCTATGAGCTTTGGATTTAATTATTCTAGTGATTCCTAGATTTACTAGTCAATTCGAATGAGTATAATTAGCTAGTTTTGTGAGTTATTTAATGGTTTATATATGGGAGGAAAGATATATACATATGAATTTAGTTGACCCATGATATTGTTGATGTATTTGTAACTTCAGAAGATATTTTGATGTATATTATCATTTTATGTTGTTGTACCCCCATTGGGGATGTGTGTTACCCCTTTACAGGATGTCTAAATTATTTATAGACCTTGAGGTACAACCTTCATTGTAAGTCGGGGAAATAGTCCCCAGTGTAACATCATGTAATATGTACTTATATTCTCTCTAGGATAAGTGGGCCCCATGTGAGATGACATGTAGGCTCAAGTCTTATGTTTGGCGAGTGACTTGAAAGGGTATAAATAGGGATACACTCTCCCTCATTTATACACACCTCACACTCTCAAGTTTGCATGAGAGAGAGATACAGTCAAAGGAGGACGTATATATAGCTGTTGAATACTTGTTATTAGTGCTTTTGATCATCTTACTATTCTGAGGAAATTTATGGGGTTTTCTCCTTTATGGTTTCCCTAGTGAAAATCTTTGTGTCTCGTGTATCTTTTGTATCTTATGCATCTTGTTGTACTTGTTATTATTTCATATAAACATCCTAGATAATATAATCAGACCTTAAGAAAAAATAACATGGTATCAAAGCCTCTCTAAAATAAGGTATTGTGCAGCTGCAAGAACTAGGGATTGTTGGGCAATAGGGCAGACCCGGGTTTAATCCTTTAGTGTCGCACCAACAAAAGACCCACAGTGTTGGCCCTTTCGGCAACAACCTACGCGCAGGTTGCAGTCTCACCCGAAACAGCTATGGGATGCCGCAGAATCAGGTTTCTGCAAGCAGAGAGGGGGATTACTGTACCTTAGCCTTTTAATAACCTTATTAATCAATAATTACCAGTTCTACTATTCATTCACATACAATTTCGCAAATAAATAAACAGTCGTGACTTGCTCAACCCACTACAGGGAATTCACAGCGAAGCTAAATATTAGCAGCGATCTAACTTATCAGATGTATACAGTTATTAATGCATAAAAGAAATAGAAACAGAAACAGCACAAGGAACCGCAACACCGGATATAACGTGGTTCACCCCCAGTGTAGGGGCTACGTCCACAAACTGTGTTCTATTCAACTTGCTACAAAACCACAGTTTGATCTGCGCACTCAGCTGCAGATCCTTTCAGTCCTCAAAAAGCCGCGCACACAGCAGCAGGCCCCTGCGCACACAGCTGCAGGTTTTTCCTTACAATCGTCTTTACAAAACCCTCTGCGCACACAGCTGCAGAGGTCGTCCACGCACACAGCTGGGACTTAACCTTTTTCCACAAAACCAATCTTAGCTTCGCCTTAATCTTTCTTTCATCATAAAACCTAACCTATCTTCTTTACTCCAGCGCTTATTTATACTGCGCATTTTTACAAAACCATGGTCTTAAACCATGGGCACCCAAAACCCTAAACCCTGGATTTCAACCAAGAGTTTATTACAAAAAGGAGTTTTAACTTAACCCTGACACCCCTAAGACTATTTTGAGTCCATACTCGCAGAGTTATCCCTCTTAAGGGTCATTAGGGTGCGCGTACCAACAGGCCCCTCAGACTCACCCGTGGCCCGTCCCGGGACACTCTTCAGCTTCTATGGTGGCAGAACTCCGCTGATGAGACATAGCGTACTGCTTGCTGAAGATCTTCATGCTGCTGTCGGCCGCGTACTTCTATCCTTTGCAGAAGTTTTACTGATGAAAGCCGTCGCGACCACCTGCAACACCATCCTTCACTCCGATGGTCGATATCTGACCATCCACGACTTTGGGGTCCCCTGGGATTGCGTGTCCCGCTGCGGGAGGAGTATAGCTGGCGTGGTTCTGTTATACCGAAAGACTGCTTGGTGGGATTCCCCAGAGTCTTTCTGCGAGGCCTCATGCCCTTGGTTGCTCTACGTTAGAGCAAACTCCTGGCCGTCTTTGCAAATTTAGAGCAAACTCCTACCTGTCGATGTACTTAGCCAAGTAGAGCTGTGCTGGCGGGGTACTTAGAAGGTGCTGCAAACCTCTATCCCTTACTTCTCGTACTAGCACCTGAACGTTACAGTCGTTCGACATAGTTCGGGCTGAATATGTCACAGATGTGTTTCAGGCAGAAAACATAGGTCGAGATGGCTCCTTATAGAATCCCGAGGCGGAATTTGTCATCATGGTGCAGTAATGATGCCAAATCTGATGAAGTTCCGAAAATCTGCTCCACACAGCGCCGGATTTTCCCAAAATCTCATTATGACCAGTAATGAGAGCAACTCTCGTGCCAGCGCCGCCGAATGCAGTATGTCCCATCCGTCACATTTTGGGCTGCGACACACCTTGACAACCTTCGACTTCGACGCAACCTGACCCTGCGACCTACGATCAACTTGTAGCTTCGTATTCTGTAGACAAGACAGACTACGATAATCCATAGCGCGACAAGCATCTTTACTTATTTGGTTGGTGCTACCTCCTGTTCTGAGTACCTGGCCTGTCCGTGTACTTTTTTAAATGGCTCCCATTTATCATAGAGGGGAAAAGCTCACCATTTAACTTGGCTAGCTGGACTGCGCCCCCGTCAGTAACTTTCTGTACTACATACGGCCCTTTCCAATGTGTCTTAAACTTTCCAGGGAACTTCATAAATTTGTTGTCATAAAGGAGCACAAGATCACCCTGCTAAAAATGTTTCTTCTTGATATGTCTGTCATGCCACGCTTTTTCTCGAGCTTTCTGCACCTGTTGTTGGAAGCCTGCGACAAATCTATCCTCTTCAAGTTCTAATATCTGTTTCAGTCTTTCTGTGATTATGGCTGGGTCATCCATCTCGGTGAAAGCAGATATCCGAAGGCTGGGAATAATGTATTCCATGGGCATGACAGCTTCTTACCCATAAACTAGTCGAAAGGGTGTATGGCCTGTCAACTTCTTGCAAGTAGTTCTGTAAGCCCATAGCACCGCTGGAATTCGAAGATCCCAATCATTCCTATTAGCGTTACAAACCTTTGTCAAGGCATGCTCGAGGATTTTGTTAAAAGCTTCGACAGTCCCATTTGCTTGTGGGTGATATGCGGTACTCTTTTGATGATACACCTGAAATTCTTCAGTCAATACTTCAATAGTCCTGTTTAGGAAATGTGATCCTTGATCACTCATAAGAACTTTGGGACACCCAAATCTGGATAAGATGTTGTCGAAGATGAACTTCGTAGCAGTAGCAGCGCTACAGGTCTTGACTGGTTGAGCTTCGGCCCAACTGGTAAGATAATCAGTTGCTGTAATGATGTATCTAGCTCCTGACTTTTTCGCAGGGGGGTTGATAGGACCAACGAAGTCAATGGCCCATTTGTCAAAGGCCTGCAATGTTACTTGCGGAGCTAGGGGCATTTCATCCCTCCTAGATGGTTTACCTGTCCTCTGACATATGTCGCAGCTGTGGCAATATTCTCTTGCATCTTTGTGAAGTGTGGGCCACCATAAACCGGCTGTCAATATCTTCTGCGCTGTGGCTTTGCCTGCATAGTGACCTCCTGCTGCACCAGAGTGTGCTTCCGCCAATATTAGAGGTTTTTCGTGTTCCAAAACACATCTGCGCAGTATCTCATCTGGTCTCATTTTATACAGCTGCCCTGCTATTAAAGTGAAGTCCGCGGCTTGAACCACCAACTGCTTCTTCTGCTGTGTGGTCATCTCTGAAGGGGGGATACCTGTAGACAAATACTGAGCAATATCCTGGAAATATTCATCAACTATCTGTATAGCAAATAATTGTGCATTGGGGAGGCCTTCGTCCATATTGGTAGGTTCTTCGCCTGACTCAAGCCTCGACAAGTGGTCAGGTCCTAGGTTAAGTCTTCCAGGCTTAACAATGATCTCAAAATCATATTCTTGGAATAGAATTAACCATCTGCATATTCTTCCACCTAGCACAGGTTTGTTAACCAAGTACTTCAAAGCAGAATGGTCAGTAAACATCTTAAAATGAGATCCTAGCAGATAATGTCGGAATTTTTGTAATGCATATACCATAGCAAGGCCTTCACGTTCTATCGTAGTATAATTTTTCTCTGCTGTAGATAACTTTCTGCTGGCAAAAGAGATAGGGTGATCGATATTACCTGCGCCTGGCTGGGCGAGCACAGTACCTAAAGCAATAGAGGATGCATCAACATGCACATGAAACTCCTTATTCCAGTCAGGGAATACTAGGATAGGGGCAGTGACCATTTTTTCTTTCAGAATGTCGAGGCTTGCTTGGCATGCTGGTGTCCATTCGAACTTAATATCCTTCTTTAGCTGCATTTCCATTGGGGCAGTAATCTTGGCATATCCTTGGATGAATTTCCTGTAGTAACCGGTGTGACCCAGCGTTGTGCGAAGTTGTTTGACGGACTTCGGAGGTGGCAAGTTCACAATAATAGCGATCTTCGCAGGGTCCATCATCAATCCCTGCTTACATACCACATGACCAAGTAGGATGCCAAAGGGTGCACAGAAAATGCACTTTTTCAAGTTCAAGGAGATTTGGTGCTGTCTGCATTTGTCCAACATAAGTCTCAAACTAGTTATATGGTCTTTTGCTAGCCTAAAAATAGTCCAATCATCAAAGTAAACTTCTAGGAATTTGTGTATGTATTCCTTAAACGCGGAGATGACTACTCGCGAAAATATGGCAGGTGCATTCTTCAGCCCGAAGGGCATGATAGTATACTGGAAGGATCCCATTTCGATAGCAAAGGTTGTCTTGTGACGGTCCTCTGGAGAAATTCGGATCTGATGGTAGCCCGAAAACCCATCGGTAAAAGAGTATACTTCTTGACCTCCGACATTGTCGAGCACTTCATCTGTAAAGGGAGTGGGAAAAGGGTTGTGCAGACAGGCATCATTGAGTTTCCTTAGATCGACACAGATTCGGATTTCACCCTTAGTCTTCTTCTCCTGGACGACCATAGGGCTGACCCATTCAGATTCTTCAACGGGTTCAATTATTCCTGTAGCAAGCATCTTATCCAACTCTAGCTTAACCTTTTCCTTGTATTTTGGATTCAATCTATAAGGGCGCTGCTTCACAGGCTTCACATCAGGCTTCAGGGGGATCTTCATTACTCCGATATCTCCCAAGATACCTTTCATTTCAGAGAACTTTGTCGGAAAAAGATCTTGGTATTCGTGGAGAAGTTGAGTTACCTTGCTGACCATCTCGTCATCCTAATAGTCGCCAATGGTAGCAAACTTAGGTTGTTCCTCGGATCCAATGTTAACTGTGCACATCTTCAAGGGCTACGTCACTTCGGGAACTTCGACTGCCGGTCCATGCACGTCGCAGTATCCTTCTGACTCAGGGATAGCAAGACGGCGCGGGTCCTCCTCCTCGTCGACTGTGAAGTTATAACATTCGACTGCGAGGGCTTCTTGTGTGGCCCAATCAGGGCAATTTTCTGTCACTTCTTGTTCGTTAAATACCTTAGTATGGATGATCCTGATAGCTGCATCGAGGGCTGGACAGACAGCATTAGTAGAGAAAGTATGGATAAAGCTATGAACAAGACAGTCCCAACTTACAGTGTCTTGGCGAAGTTCAGCCTCCGCGTACCAGTTCTTCGCTAGTGGTCCCAGCGTGTGCATGAATCTATGTACCCACTCTTCCTGTGGTACATACTTCCATGCCTCGTAGCATTCGCTTAAGTGGTCCTGGGGACAAGTTTTCCCATCAAACTTGCTTCGCGCCTTTGCCAACTGGTCTGAGAATCTCAGGCGAAGGAGCTTCTGACATGCTTTCCAGGTAGGGATCTGCTTCTTATGGCTCGTCCACCATCTGACTGCTGTGTCTCTGAATGCTGACTCTAGGGCCTCCATTTTCTGTAGGTCAGGTATCTGATCCGAGAATTGTGCAATAAATAGTTCAGGATCTGTCGAACCATCATACACAGGTATAGTTCTGGTTTGTGAGTCGATCCATCTGAGAGACTTGTTAAGGCAGGCAGTGCTGCCCCTATGGTGCTCAGCTAGTCGGTGTTGCCAACTTTCTAATTCATCTTCAGAGTCCATCATACAGGAGCTACCAGACTCCCACCCTGCGGCCGGAGGATCCGCATAACCTTCTTCCTGCGCCGTGATCGTAGATATAGGTTCCACATCAGCTTGATCCTCATGGCGGAGTGGCTCGGTGTACCGCTCCCCTTGTGAGGGATCCAGGGGCAGGATGACCCTGAAGTCTTTCCCTTCGAAGACCATCTGTCTCTTCTTTAGGTTGATGACTGTGGCATTTGCCATTGCCCATTCAATTCCTAACAGGGCCGGGTAAGGGTTGCTGTCATCAATGATCTCAATTACTTCGAAATACGCGAAGGTGCTAACTCCGTCAATATCTATTTGGAGATCCAGGAATCTTCCTAAAGGTACAATCTTTTGTTGGTTGGCTAGATGCAACTGTATAGGGGACAAGGCAAGGGCAGGTTTCCCCATTTGTTCCAAGGTTTGTTTGGGTAAAACGTTTACATCGGACCCCAAGTCCAGAATAACATCGATCATATCATATGCCCCTATCTGAGCATTCAATCGCATTTCCCTGCCGGTCCTGCTGACTCGATGAACCATTTTGTCCTGATCACAACTTTGCAGAGATTCGCAGGAAGCGATGACGTTCTGCAGCTCATTCAGAGCAGCTTGATTTCTCAAAAGTTTGAGGCAACTTTGCAAAAAGGTAGATAGTATACTTACTTTATCTAGCAATGCGTCGCAGGGTGGCGACAGAGGCTGCGCAGGCGCACTGGGTGGGCTAGGGCCAGCAAAATTTTTCTTGGCCTCCAGGAATGTCTCTTTCTCTCTGATGATATCAAATGCAGGAATTTTCTCAGGAGCCTTACGAACTAGAGCTTCGACAGGTCGGTTTGGCGTATTTTGGATGTGTGTCGTAACTCCACTTCTTGTAACGACATTGATGGTTTCCGCAGGGCGGGGCTCCACAGAAATCATCTTGAGGCTCTGAGTGGGGTTAGTCTGTCGTGCTTGAATCTTAGCGAGCAACTGGGGGCACTGCTCAATCACATGGTCTATGGCGCAGCAATACCGACACGTCGTAGTGGGGTTCTGACAGTCGCGAGCCAAATGCCCATCTTGGTTACAATTGTAACACACAACTTGGCTGCGGCCGCGCCTGGCCATGCCTCCACGGCCTCCAGAAGTACCTCGTCCAGAGGCACCCCCCTGGTAACCATAACTATCATTACTTGGGCCTTTAGTGTGCACCCGATAGGCATCATAGGTGCGGCACTCATCCTCATTATGACCTACAGATTTGCAAAAATTACAGTAAGAGTTCTTAGGTCCCTGCCCATACCGTTGCAGCAGGTAACAGTTCTCAGGTCGGTGTTGACCTGTCATTCTGCAGAGTTCACAATAGAGAACTTGCGGTGGAAAGGGTTTCGGCGCACCAGTCTGCAGGTACTTGTTTACCAGAGGGCACCGTTCCTTGTCGTGACCTTCAGTCCGACACTGCGTACACCAAACCTCTTCGCGATCAGGTTTTCCCTTTTTCATCTCGCGAAGTTCTAGAGCCATTGCGGCTAACTGCGCTTGGATTTGAGCAATACCAGAGTCATC